>JZSA01007511.1:0-13343 GCA_000956155.1 Cotesia vestalis
AACTGGTTTATTATCGTTTTTTGTTGCTTTTTTCTGTCGTAAACTATTTACTATTTTCATCTTCTTATTTAATACTTTTTTATTTATAAACATTCCTTTATGACGTAGTTGGTCACCCATAATTAATTTATTTATTAAAATAACCAAAATAGTTTACAGGACTTAATGTTTACATTTAGATCGCGGGCATAAACTATAAGTAAGTCTGGGCTGTACAAGGCAAGTAAGAGAGTAAATATGCGACGTTGCCAGATTTTCATGCAGGCTAATCTATACTAGTGTGCGCGTATTTGTATAGAGGTTACAGTAGTGTAAGGAGTACAGTCCAGTAAAAAAAAAACGTGGACTATAGCGTTAGCTCAACTATTACGCGATACACGGGTAGAGATCCAAAACATTCTGAGCGGACTGTAGGGAAAGAACTACCTTAAGTTACTATACGGATAGCACTTAACAAGTAGACTGTACTCTGGGATTATGTAAATTTAGAAAATTTTTTTCAGATGAGTCATGTGGAAATTTCCCAATAGCGTACACTCAGAAGGTGTTGCACCACAAAATCACACCTTAGATTCATATTATTAATTCGTTTCAGGCTATTTCCAGTCTATACAGACACACTTTTTTTGTTTGTAGAAAAATTTTTTCCCAGTCACACTTAAAATATTTTTGACTTTGCTTACAGCACTTAAAAATTTTTATGAAAATGGGACTTAGAAAAAATTTTTGGTGTAAACTTGGTATATACTTAGTGTACTCTCTAAACATGAATTAGTGATAGTTTCACTAATTGTGTAAGTGAAGCAATATTAAATTAAAAAAAATAAAAAAGAATAATAAATAAGTTTAGCAACACTGCCGATTTCAAGTCAAACGATATTTATTTAATTTGAAAAGTTCGATTTCTCACAGAAAAGAAACAAAACACGCAATTACAACCTCGAACGTATTCGTATATTTACTAGTCATAAATTAGTTATTTAATTGTCAATTTAAAAAAGTTGTCATTTGTAACTCCATTTTAGAGGAAACTTGTAGCTTTGCACCGAAAGGTGCTTGTAACTTTTTTCAGGGTAAATTTAGGATAAAATGTCATAAGTAGGGTCGAGAATTTAGTTTTTTTAGAAGAGAGAGACAGAAGATAGGCGTAACCAAGCGTTCTGATTGGTCGTAATAAATAAATTTTTTTTTGTTTATCGCTATTGAGTGGAGACAGCAGCTTGAATAAAAAAAAAAAATTAGATTGAGAGACCTAATATTTTTTAAAACTACTTTTTACAAAATATTTAGAAAAAATTTCATTCACACTTTTTTTTTTAATTTTTACTACAAATTTTTTTTTTTTTTAATATTTTTCTTTTGGTTTAACAATCCGACTTTTATTTTTTACTATGTTACTGGCTTCAGGTGCTTGCGAGAAACAAAACAAATTCTTTTTTTTTCAACCACTCAGAGAGCTTGGCCCCGCCTATCTTTTTTCTTTGTCTTTTAACAAAACCAAATTCCTGGCCCTAGTCATGACACTTTCCAATATGAACTATTTTTCTCTACAATTACTAGTCATTAACTCGTTATTTGATAGTCAATTTAAAAAAATACTAATTTGTAACTGAATTATTTAGGAAACTTGTATCTTTGCACCGAGAGGTGCTTGTAACTTTTTTCAGGGTAAATTTAAGATAAAATGTCACAAGACTTTTCAATGGAGACTATTTTTTTCTATAATTACTAGTTATTAACAAGTTATTTTATAGTCAATTTAAAAAAGTAGTAACTTGCATCTCAATTTTCGAGGAAAATTACTACGGCTACAGTGTTGAAGATACAAAAGTACAATAAGAGACCTCGATTTAGGACCTAGTTTGCCTAAATGATATGGAATAAAGTAAAAATTTATTAATTACAGAGAGATTTTATTATAAAAACACAAATAATGAAAATTAAGGACTCCGCTATGCGGCACATTTATGTAACTAACGCCTTCGGCGTTGAAATCTTTCGTTTTCGAAGCAAACACAATAATTATAAGTTTACGATTGTATAATTTAAAAAACTCCCAGTAAGATGTTCATCGATACGTTCGGGGACATATTCAGCGAGACACCCGGCGAGACACTCAGCAAGATGTTCATTTAGACGTCCGGCGAGACACCCAGCGAAAAATCAGGTGAGATGTTCAGCAGCACTTTCGGCGACACCACCAGCGAGATGTCCGGCGAGACAGCCAGCGAATGTCTAGTGACATGTCCAGCGAAACGTCCGTCGAGACAGCCAGTGAGACATCCGGCAAGACAGCTAGTGAGATGTTCAGTTCTGAGAAATGGAGGATACAAAAAAAACTGTTTTTAAGCTCGAAGATGCCTGCATTCATTCAAATGCTTTCCAGCTAAAATGTCAGAAGTGTTATTTATAGCAAATTCACTATTAATGGATTAAATTTTCGATGTAACGATAACTGGTTTTCGATCTCTGGCGTAACTGTGAGCAAAGCATCTTGAAACCGTTGTTGGAGTTCCATCTCACTATCAATAGCATGGCGATAGATCTTGGACTTCAAGTACCCCCATAGAAAAAAGTCCAGTGGATTTAAATCAGGGGATCGTGGTGGCCAGTTGAGAATTCCTCCTCGACCAATGTATCGATTAGGGAAATGGGCCCAAAGCCAGGCTTGCGCTGCTCCAGATGTATGGGCAGGTGCGCCGTCTTGCTGAAACTACATTTCATTAAATTGCTGCTGGGTAATCCCTGATCGCAGACACAGACGACATAAACAACGGTCCAAAAAGTCAGTGTACACGTGTTGATCCAGGTTTTCTTGAAATTGAAAAGGTCCAACCTGTTTATTTGAATTAAAAAGGAAAAAATTAGAAACGAAAAGATTATTTTAGATAAACGACTATAAAAATAGATGAACCTAAAATGGACATACCAAACATGGAGTTCCAATGTATAGCCCCGCCCACATGTTCATTGAGAACCGACGTTGGTGACCTCTTTCAATTATCTGATGAGGATTTTCTCGAGCGTACCAATGGAAATTTTTGGAGTTCCAGTGACCTCCGCGCTGGAAAGTGCACTCATCAGTCCACAAAATTTTGTGCAGGATTTCTGGATCCGCAGCGTACATATCCAGAAGCTGTTGACAAAATTGGAGGCGAACAGGGTAATCCCCTGGTTCGAGTGCATTTATCTTAGTGTAATGATACGCGTGAAGTTTTTCAGTTTTTAACGTACGCTGAACTGTACTGTACGATAAGCCACTGCGTGCCACTACACCTCGAATACCGATCTCAGGATTCGCTTCGACGAGATCGATGATTCGATCCTCATTTCGAGGATTTCGAACTCGCCTTGCCGCTCCATTTAGTCGGTGGTTTGGTAAAGCGCTGCCTGTTTCGCAGAGGCGCGCAAAAGCTCCAAGTATAACATGAGCACTCGGACGGCGAGCATTCGGATATCGCGCACAGTATTGACGGACAGCTTCATTGGCGTTACAATTAGCCCGACCGTAAAACAAAATCATATTAGCGTATTCTTGTGGCGTGTAATCTGCCATGAATTTTTTACAGATAACAAAAAAAAAGAACCACAGTACAGATATACGACTGACTAAGTGACAACAATGGGACAGATACGACGAAACGATTTAAATTGAACGATGTAAACAGCTTTAAACTTTGACAAAAATAATGTTTATCGGAAATGACAGGATAGTAATAATATATTGAACACATCTGAATACAGATACTGACATAAAAAATTGAACAAAAAAAAAACAAAACAACAAGTTCTGCTGCTCTGTTATTATCACAGTAATAATTGATTTAAAGAAAACCTACCCTTTGCATCCGGACTAAAGACAAAAAAAAAAAGTAGAGTTCTAGGCCGAAAAACATTTAAAAATCCTGAAATATCGTAAAAACATTATATTTTTGGCCAAAATCAAAACGCGATGTCCGTAAAAGTGTGCAGAACGTGTTGGTTATTTTTTCTAGTCTTGCGTAGGTATATTGAACAATGGGCTGTACAGAAACAGAAATTTTCAGGTGATCTACTCAGCAAGATGTCCGCCGAGATGTTCAGTGAAACACTTAGCGAGGTAGCCGGCGAGACGTCCAGCGAGATGTTCAACGAGACACTCAGCGAGACGGCCAGCGAGACGTCCAGCGAGACGGCCAGCGAGATATCCGGCGAGACGTCCAGCGAGATGTCTGGCGAGACGGTCAGCGAGATGTTAAGCAGCTCCACTAGGAAAATTACCAGCAAGTCTTTTCGCAAGATCTTTATCACGACCATTTGTATGTTCGTTAACACGAAGCTGGGCACTTAGCATTGTAATTAGAATTGAATAGAATTGTATTTTTAGATCAAGACTTGAAATTAAATTGGAGTATTGGTTTGACTTGCACAGATTCCAAATTCCATCGGATTGGTCTGTACCTTTTATCCATGTGATTATTCTAGCTAATATTCATTGTAACTTTTAATGTGCAATCACTATAACATTCCCTTGGCTTTCTTCTAAAAGTAAATAATGATTAACATGAAGGAAAAAAATTTCAAATGAGCATTTAAAGTTTCAGTTAAAGTAATTGCAAGTCTCATAAGTGAAATTGAAATTGGCCTAGCTTAAAGCTTGCTGTTATCTATGATTCTATCAAATTTTATATCTAGGAATTGTATTTGAAGAACGTAAATTTTTCGACAATTATTACTCCCATACTCCTATGTTAGGGAGAAATGTCGTAAGATCCTAGTTGAGATGATTTCTACATTATAAATAAAAGGTTCCAATAAAACTTCGAGTCCATAGAAATTATTGTTTGAAAATGAGAGATTTTTATTGTTCACGCCCCCGCAATTCCTTTTGGGGTTAGAATTCGAGAAAATCCATTCTTAGCTGAACTTGACATTATACACAAAGATTCCGACTAAATTTGTAGTCTGTAGAAATTACAGCTAGAAAATTGAAATTTTAGACTTTAACATCCACCCCCACAATCCCTATCAGAAGTAGAATTTTTTTAAATCCGTTTTGAGATGATCTCCTCATGACAAATAAAAGATTCCTACCAAATATACAGCTTTTAAAAACTTTGTTTTGGAACTTAAGATTTTTTATTATTAACACCCATCCCCGCAGTCGTTGTTCGGGGTCGTTCGTCGTAAAATCCGCTGGTAGATTATTTCTATGTCAGACATAGAAGGTTCCTACCAAATTTAAAGTCTATAAGAGCTATATATTACAAACGAAGGGTCAAAATGATACCCCCCCCCGAAAAAAAAGAGTAAGAAATAGGGAAGGGGAAAGATTATAGAGCATGCATAGATGAAGCACGAGAGCGAAGGGAAAGAATGAGAGAAAGGGGACGGGATAGCATACGTGATGTTCGACGTAAAATCCACTTTGGCGAGCCCTCGCGGCTTTTGAATCATTCTGGAACCACTATGTAAACGGTCTGGAACCCTTCTGTAACCAGACTGATTCCAGAATGTTTCCAGAGTGCGTTTGTAACATTTGTCCATTATGTATCCAGAGCATAACCAGAGTGAATACATATCAAAACCATAGTAAATACATTCTGAATCCAGAATGTAACTTGAGTGAATACATACTATATTCAGAATAAATTTATATCAAATCCATAATGTTCCTTAAGTGGAAACATACCATTCTCATAATGAGTATATAACGGAATTAAAATGTAAGCTGAATGGACTCAAAATAAAACCAAAATGAATACACACGACAACCAGAATGTACCAAAATAAATAAATAAATCAGTATAAATTAACAATTTCAAAAACATTTGATACAAAATTTTTTCTTTATTTGTTTTTTTTTATAGTTTGATTTTTTTTAATTCATTATTATTTTGATTTTTACATTTCTGTTTCTGAGAGTTTTTCAAAGGAGGTAAAGAAGGGATAAGGTTTCACATCACATTCTCATTCATTAATCTTAATTAAATTTTACGCTTACCTTATAAATAAATTTAGAAAGACGTCCTAACCGAGATTTGAACAGTAAACCTAACGTTCGCGAGGCTATTACCTAACCGCATCGCTATACGAACGTTGGAGAAACTTATTTGTTAGGAGTTTTACTAACCACATGTATTACTGGCTATCTTGACAGTGTTAGTTTTAGCGTTTAAAATTTACCATTATCCTTCGTGTCTTGCATTTCGAGATTACGAAGGTAGTATCACTACTTTTATGTTTCAAACCACAAGTTCAGAGCTTAAAAATATTTTAGTTACGCGCGGCTACTAGCATCTGTGGTGCCACCGCGCTGCTATTCCTCATTCATTGTTTTTGTGTTATACAGACCACACGTTTAGATTTAATCGAGTTATAATTCTTTTGCGTTTTGAGTTTTTTTATAAATATCAAGCACGATGGGTGGCAAAAAGAAGAGATCGTGGAGTCGAGATCGTTCGGAAGAAAGAAGTAATTCGAAAAGATTGCGTAAACTAGAAGATATGATGAGTGGAATGTTGTCCAGCATTGCATCTATCCAACAAGTCATTTTGACGAAAGATTTGCCTGCATCACCCGAATTCCATAACCATGAGTTTATTGGAGATAAAACTGATGAAGGTAAATTGGATTTTTATTCATTTCAAGAGTAAATCTCTTGGCCCGAGAGGCTAGTTTATGTCATTGAATCAGTATACTCGACAGGTTGATTCTTTGGTAGCGTCTTTTTAGGCGGATAATAGAGGAATCTGTTTAACCCGAGAGGCACAATAGATTCTGTAACAGGGTACACTGTCACCCTTGGTAGCTATTACGAACTGTTGTGAGTTCGATAAATTATCGACGCGACACCAGAGCGCGATGGTCTCGGGCATTTTAGGTAGTTTTCGTACCTAAAAAATAATCGCATTATATATAAAAAATATAAAATATAGTTACAAAATTTCTATACAAGCAACGTCATTATTTAATAAGTAAAATTGATTGATCAAACGAGGCCGCCGAAGTTTGATCCTAATTATCCGAGTGTCTCGCACGAGAGATTCCCACCCGACTGCTATCCGGAGATACCCACCCGATTATTAAAATAGGAAAAAATTAGTTAGATTTAAACTAGATGAGGAATAGCAGCGCGGTGGCGCTACAGATGCCAGTAGCTACGCGTAAATGAAATATTTTTAAGCTCTGTACTTGTGGTTTGAAATATAAAAGTAGTGATACTACCTTTGTAATCTCTTGTGCGAGACACTCGGATAATTAGGATCAAACTTCGGCGGCCTCGTTTGATCAATCAATTTTACTTATTAAATAATGACGTTGCTTGTATAGAAATTTTGTAACTATATTTTATATTTTTTATATATAATGCGATTATTTTTTAGGTACGAAATGATAGATATCAAAGTTAAAATTCTCAATTATTATACTTTAACATTTTCAACTGTCACATAGCGAATGTTACTGTTTGAAATAGTATTTTCTTCCATGTACAGAATAAATTGTAGCATTTAAATGATAAATATTATAAAGTGATTATTAAAATTATGATTTATTCACTCTGGAAATGCTCCATTATCAGCATGTATTTACTCTGGAAACACTTTGTTCCCAACTTGTACTCATTTCGATATCGCTCCGTTTTCAACATGTATTTACTATAGATTTACTATAATTTCAATATGTAATGACTATGGATGCAATATATATAAAAATGTGGATAAAATATGTTAAAAACACACTCTGGAAACGCTCTGGAATCAGCATGGTTACAGAATGAAACCATTTCCACTCTGTTTCCAGAGTGTTTCCAGAATGACTCTAAGTTCGCGAGGGTTTCTTTTTATGTATAATTTGCTACATCTATTTATGTATTCTCTGATCGCCATTCTGAATATAATTTAACGTGAATCTAGATACAAAGAAAAAAAGGTGTAACAGGGTAAAATTACCCTAAATCGATAAGTCATCAGACATCGATAAATGTTCGACATAGCACTGGCGCGCCTCGATCTTTGGGGCCTGCCGTGTAGTAATTAAGTGGGGGTGAAATGGGTAAATATGCGAACACCAGCGTGTGAGAATCAGAAGAGGTTTAACAACCAGCCACACCGGTCAACGAAATTGAAACCCAGGTAATTATTTATTCGCGCGTTCATTTTGGAACGCTGCGATAAAAAAAATTTATTAAGATTGTTCGTTTAATCTTTATAGACATCAACTAACTTTTTACCGTTACAGGAATTTGTCAATTAAATTGGAGCCGGATCCCCGGAGTGAAATTTCGGATACCAAGGATTCTCGAGCAATATTGTCCAGGAAAAATTCGTAGGATTTTTTTTTCATTGAGCAAGTAATAACTAAGGTACCAAATTTTATTCCGCGGGCGCAAAATGGACCGCGGTTTGCACTCGGTCCACTTCACCTCTTCTCAATTTATATTTTCTTATATATATAAAATTTATTAATTAATCAGAATTGAACATTTGCTAGTTTGGATTGAGCGATTTTCATAGGGGTTTATACCCGAGAGTCACTCAATCGACCTTGCGGGGGGAAAAATTTAACAATTTAAAAAATTGATCAATTAAAATAATTAACATCAAAAAAATTTACTTAATTTATTGTTATAATTTTTATAATAATTAACGCGAGTAAAGTGATTAATTTTGTCGCTTGGAAAATAATCGTCAAGCGTTTTACTCGTGGAATTTTGGTCGAGCGTCAGTACAATTTGTGTCGCAGTAAATTCCAATACCCAAGGTCACAGACAACCGAGCTAGCGAATGTTCTAGCAAGAATTCGAATATTTCTACTTTTGTCAATTTTTACAAATTAGAAAATTTATCTTAAATTTTTATTGAAAATTATATTTGGAACTACTTATTAAATTTATTTTATATTATAAAATTAATTGATTTTGGGGATTAACTCCGTGAATTAATTAAACTAAAAATTGTCGAAATATCAGAATTAACAGCGTGGACATTGAGTCCAGGAAATTAATTATTCTTTAGTAGAAAAATTATCACAAGAAAAAGTGGTTGTAATTAATTAATCTAATCGTCAGTTTTTGTATTAATTTTGAATTTGATTGAAAACAATTATATCGTGATTATTTTAATTGTCAAAAATTAATTAACCAATTATTGTTGTATTATTAAGGACATGACTATGAGTCACTTAAGAATTTTAATCTAATTGATATTTTTAATACCGAACCAAAATTTTATAATCGGAATTTGAAATTCATTGTCAGTCAGATTAGTTGAATTAAATTATTAATCGTAAATTTATTGTTTAATCAAAACTAATGGTTGAATAATTTAATTAAGCAATTTTTACTCAAATTAATTAAATTCATTTTTAAAATAAAATTTATAAAAATAAATCATTCAAGTGTGGGTTATGTGTGTGAAGAATTGTATGGGTAATGTGTGATAGAGAGTGTTAATAGTGTTAAGTCAGTCCTGGTTAGCCGATAGTTAGGCTAGACGATCTCCGTCACACTGCAGTGTTTGTGCGGAGTAACTAAATAGTTCTGGTTAGCCGTTAGTTAGGCTAGACGGTCTCTGTCGCACTGCAGTCTTTGCGCAGAGAGACTCGTTGGTCCTGGTCAGCCGTTAGTTAGGCTGTAGTTCATAAGTTTTAATTAATTATAGTGTGAGTGTGTGAGTGAAAATTGATCAATCTTTTGTTAATTTTTATTGTTAATAAATATCGATATATTGTTAATTAATTATTTATTGTTCAACAGCAACCTTCCTCCACTCTCTCTACCCTAAGATAAGATTTCTCAGCTCTGGACCGGTTCCAGGAACCGCGATTAAAAATCCTGGTGGCGCCCTAATAATTATAATTGTTTGTTGATTTTGTTAATTTATTTTTCAATTGATTAGGGGCCAACCTGAACAGGTAAAACTGTTACACAATCTTTGTACAGAATATTATTTCTAATCACATACCCATCGGTCTGGCTGCACGTTACGGCATCTATAAGCTTACGGACTTCATCGTCCTTGTATTGTGCACTTCTTAAACGCGCAATCAGCCCATCTTCATTCTCACTTACATACATCACACTTGGCAACGGATTTCGGCTTAAAGCATCAACATGCTGCATGCTTTTACCTGGTCTATGTCTTATCCGCCAGAGACACATTCGATTGTCGAACGATTGAACATGATCGTTTAGACAATAACTGGTTTAATTTTCGTAAAGACCACTGAAGTCTAGTTGTAATGACTAGTACTTTACGCCGCCGTTATAACGAAAGGGATAACGAGAGGGAAGAGATTACCCTGAAAATAATTTTGCAAATCGCGTCCGCAAACAAGTCGTGAACATCCCATCGTTCATTGTTCGTACCACTTGATACTTAAGATCACTCAGTAATAAAGCCCATCTGGCTACACGCAAACACAAATCCCCATTGTCATAGCAAAAGCTTGACAATCAGTTACAATGGTAAAAGGTATAGCTAACAAATATACTCTAAACTTATTTAACGCTTTTACAATTGCTAGTACCTCTAGCTCATAACTAGTATACTTCGCCTCTGCGGGTGTTGTTTTTCCACTGGCAAAATAAACCGGATGGAATTTCCCGTTATCTGGATCTAATTGCATCAATATTGCCCCGTACCCTTCCATAGACGCATCTGTATGCAATTCAGTCTTAGCCCCTATTCTGTATAATTTTAACACAGGACCATTGGTAAGTACTGTCTTCAAGGTCTCGTATGCTTCAGTCTCTTGGTCTCCAAAATGGAATTTAACGTCTTTCTTTAACAAATCTGTTAACGGCTTAGCAATCTTCGCGTAACCCCTAATAAACTTTCGGAAATACCCCGTAAGTCCCAAGAAATTTTGAACCTTTTTGACAGATGTTGGCTTGGGAAAATTTACAACGGCCTTGGTTTTATAAGCAGATGGTTTTATAGTGTCTTTCGAAACTATATGTCCCAAGTACTCAATTTCTCTCAACATAAAACGACATTTTTCCCAGTTTATAACTAACCCATGTTGCTCGGCTAATTTTATTACCATTTGTAAACGTTCCCATGTCTCTGGTAAATTCTTAACAAGAATAACATTACTTTCGTAAATTCGCCCCAAGTTTCATTGCCAGTCGAACCAAACCCTTCAAATTCAAGTTTACAATTACCTAGTGGTGGTGATCCTAATCTCGCATACTCATCTGATCTTATAAAAGTGAGATTACTGCCTGTATCCACTAACGCTATAAACTTACAGTCTTCTAACGACACTTCTTTCATGTATTTCTTCTTTTCAGGTCTTGAAATTACGTAGGTCTCCTTGGCCTCATCTGGAAAATTTGCTGCAATATGTCCAAACTTGTTACATTTAAAACACTTAGTATCTTTTCCTCTTTCAGGACACTTAGCACTTAGATGCTCTTCACTACCACAATTGTAGCACTTCTTCTTTCCACTATCTACTTGCTTCGGCTTCGAATTATTTTTCACTTCTGGTCGTTTTTTTTTAAAATAATATTTTCATCACGAAAATACTTCGATGCGCATCGAATCACTCATAGTTGAGCAAGTCAAAATATCAACAGCAAATGAAGTGCACTTGATATTGGAAACAGATACTACTCAAAAAGTAAATCTAATCGGTATTCAATTTAGATTATCAAATATTTAAGTCAACTCTCTAGGTAGGAAAGAATTTTCTATCCACACGCCATCTGCTGGAATTAATTGATACTAAACATATTTTAGTTTACGAATTTACAGTTAGAATCTTTGAGTGTTCTTAGTTTCTAATAGGGAATTTAGCCATTTACTGCTGTATCGAAAGTGTGTTGTTAATAATTTTTTTATCTGTTCTTTTAGAAACAAGGGAAACACTTGAAAAACTGATTTCATCAAAAAGGCCAATTGTACCAGCACCTGGAAATCAAGAAACTGCTTCCGAATTGAGTGATGCCAATGAAGGTGTATTAAGAAATAAATCCGACCCTGTTATTGATATTACTCCAATTGTGGATCAACAATTAAATCAGCTACATGAAAAATTGGCAGGAAGTTTTTAAAGAACATCCATCGTTCAGTCAATATTTTTTTTTCCATGTATGTAAAATTTATTAAGAAATGAGGGTTTATAAGCCAACATTGAAATTGCTTTTTATTTTATATGTATGATTACTTGGTAATATTTTTACGAACTCGATTTGATTTATTTTATATATAAAAGTGATAATCATATTTAGCACCTTTAAAAACATTTGATTAAATGTTTTCAGAAATATAGTAGGACTTTTTTTCTAACTACCTGAGTTTTCAGCTTTTTACGTTTTTCAAAAAACTAAATTCATGTACTTTTGAAGTTCCTTATCGATAGCGGTCCATACTTGACTAAGTTTTCTGCACCCGTTTTCTGAGTATTATATATTTATTATTATAAAAACTTTGACTTTTAAAATTGCACACTATTCCGGTTTGAAATAAAATCGTTTAATATTTCTTTCTGTTAATGTTATTTTGATTTGAATTCCATGAACTACAGTTATAAAATATAATTTATTATTGTGATATCGTCCATTACAAATACCATAAAAACATTTATAAACAATTCCGTAACAAAAAATGAGTTGACAGTTTAATTTGTTTATTACAATCGACGTTTGATGATCTATGTGTTCCATCAAAAATTACATTCCCTTGATTCATTAACTAGTTTTTCTCATCTATATTTTTTAACACAGCAAAAAAATCGACGAACAAACAAACGATATTTATTTAGTGACTACAACCCTTATCAAATTAGTAGAGCAACTCGAATCTGTCATAAAAAAAAAATAAAAGAGCTTCAACAGCAAAATTTAGATACAGGTAACATATGGGGTATTCCATGCCAAATCGACCACTCTTGAACCCGACCCCTTTTGATTTAGCTGAAACTTTTCTATTCTTTTCTACCTTTTGAAAAACATTTTTGAGAATTTTTTCAAATTTTTTTATCGAACCCAAAAAAAGTTATGAATTTTTCAAAAAAATGGCTTATTCATTTTCAAATAACCATAACTTTTTTGGAAATAGACCTTTGGGTGCTTTTTTTTTTCAAAATTTTTGTTTTTAAATGTACTTTTTGAATAAATACAAAAAAAAAATTAAATACGATAAGTTCGACAAAATATTCGTGTTTTTCGAGTAAAATCGTTTTTTTCTCAAAGTATGTCATTTTTTTTTTTATTTTTTTTTCTCAAAAAAAAACTTCAATCAATTTGACAACTATTTCCGCACAGCCCGGAATGGGCCGAATTTTTTTTGTATTTTTTTTTTTCTTAATTGAAAAAAAAATGTCAAATTTTCAAAAATGAACCAAATTTTTTTTTT
>JZSA01007512.1:0-18468 GCA_000956155.1 Cotesia vestalis
AAAAAAAATTCGGCCCATTCCGGGCTGTGCGGAAATAGTTGTCAAATTGATTGAACTTTTTTTTGAGAAAAAAAAATAAAAAAAAAAATGACATACTTTGAGATAAAAACGATTTTACTCGAAAAACACGAATATTTTGTCGAACTTATCGTATTTAATTTTTTTTTTTGTATTTATTCAAAAAGTACATTTAAAAACAAAAATTTTAAAAAAAAAAGTACCCAAAGGTCTATTTCCAAAAAAGTTATGGTTATTTGAAAATGAATAAGCCATTTTTTTGAAAAATTCATAACTTTTTTTGGGTTCGATAAAAAAATTTGAAAAAATTCTCAAAATTGTTTTTCAAAAGGTAGAAAAGAATAGAAAAGTTTCAGCTAAATCTAAAGGGGTCGGGTTCAAGAGTGGTCGATTTGGCATGGAATACCTCATATACAATTAGTCTACGGCGAAAAATAAGCTTCTATGCATCTCTTCGTTATCTTCTTATGGATAAAACATATCCATGATATCTAAATAAAATTTTAGGAATAGAGACATTAATACATCATCAAATAGATGTCCCTGAATCAACTATCAGCACTAGTTCTGTCGCATTAAAATTGTACGATAATTCTAAAGAAGAAAGTTTTGGCATAAATTGTAGTACTTGTTTCGAAGACTCAGTTCATAATACTACAGGAAATGTTACTGATTATATGGATTATGAAGTGCAACAATCTATATGCAATCAGTATGAAGTTTCATCCCACTACAATGATGATGATAATAATTCAGATGGAGAATTATGTTTGGAAAAAGATGGTAGCTCTGATTCAGATGGTACTTCAGATTCAGACGGTAGCTCAGATTCAGATAGTAGCTCAGATTCAGATGGTAGCTTAAATTCAAATGGTAGCTCAGGTTCAGATGATAGCTTAAATTCAGCTGAAGAATTACATTCTGAAAGTGATGGTAACTCAAATGAGAATGATTCGTTTACAGAGACGGATTCGGATGATTTATCGATTAATGATTCATCACGATTTAATTGTGATTCAATGAATGGTAACACAATAATGTTTCCGCAGTCGAATGTTACTGTATCTGATGTATTGTTAATGGTTACTGCATTTGCTGTTTCTAAACATTTGACAAGAAACGATCAAGATGATTTGACAAATTTAATCAAACTTTTAGCTGGCCCAAACTTTGAATCTTGGAAGGCTACTGATTATTCACTATCAAAAGCATTTAATCCTCCAAGAGGCAAAATGCGATTAAATTATTCCTGTAAAACAAAGAATCAATTTATAATGATTGATTTAAAATATCAATTAAAATTATTACTTAAAGACTCGGAAATAAAAGATGACTTATTGAATACTAT
The DNA here is from genome assembly GCA_000956155.1 of Cotesia vestalis. Taxonomy (NCBI): domain Eukaryota; kingdom Metazoa; phylum Arthropoda; class Insecta; order Hymenoptera; family Braconidae; genus Cotesia; species Cotesia vestalis. The sequence goes on from JZSA01007512.1 coordinate 1,367, forward strand.
TGAAAAATTAAAACAACCTCAAAATGATGCATTGATTCGTGATGTATATGACGGTCGATTGTATAAAGTTGTACAAGAAATGACACCGGGTGCATTGACTCATAATGTCAATACAGATGGGGCACCACTGACAAAGAGCTTGAAACGAAGTATGTGGCCAATACAACTATATATAAATGAATTATCACCAGCATTGCGATTTCGTAATGTGATTCTTGGTGGTTTATACATAACATCAGCAGAACCATCTCCACAATTAATGCAAACTTATATGTCTGAATTTATAAAAAATGCTAATAAGATTATGAAAAAAGGTATAAACATTATTGATAATATCAGCAATAGAAGAAATTTGAAATTTTTCTGTCTTTTGTTATGTGTGGACTCCGTTGCAAGACCTGTTATTCAGAATCGGTTTCAATTCAACTGATATTCGAGCTGTAGCTGGTGTTATGCTAATGGACTTCATGATAGTCCAGCGGTTAGGTATCCAATCACAGAACAACATCCTGTACTACGGACAAAACAGAGTCACAAGAAAGATGTCGAAGATGTTAATAAAATTGGGAAAGCCGATAAACGGTGTTAAAGGTGATTGTGCAATGCAACAATTAGAACATTTTGATTGTGTTTGGGGTTTTCCTATTGACTATATGCACGGCGTTCTGTTGGGTGTATCACGACAATTGTGGGCAGTGTCGACAAAGCCAGGAACACAATATTATTTGAAGCCGCAGCAACGAAAAGAAATTGCTGCTCGTCAGCTAAAGATTGAGAGACCTCAAGAAATTCATAGACTGGTTCGAACAGTTGATCATGTAGCCAAATGGAAAGCCTCGGAATGGGAATCGTGGCTATTATTCGATAGCGTTCCGTGCCTAGAAGGTATTCTCGACGAAAAATGTTTTCAATCTCATATTTTGTTAGTTTCAAGCATCTTCATGTTGATGACTGACAACATAACTGAAAGAGATCTCATAATCTGTGAAATAAACATACTCTAATTTGTACGAGATTGTCAAATTCTTTACGGTGTTAGTTCAATCACGTTTAATTTACACTCATTGCTGCACATTGTAGAATCTGTCCGGCAAGGTGGGCCATTGTGGGCAAGTTCAGCTTTTCCATTTGAAAGCATGATTTTTCTCATCAAGCGTTGCATTACAGGAGTCAGTGGTGTATCAAACCAAATAATTAATTCAGTGCTTAAAGAGAAAAATATTCGATGCAATATCGATCAAAATACTGAGTCAATTAAATGTCGTAATTATTGTAAAGATTTGTTTAAGCCACAGCGACTGAAGAATTGTACACGAAGTAATGATAATGTCATTCTTATCGGCAGTACTAAATCACCAAGTAATCAACTACTTCAATTGATAAGCCAACACTTTAACACTGCTCTTTCTGTAGAAGTTTTTGACAGATGTATTTTTAATCAGTTGGTACTTCGCAGTATAGCTTATATTCGTCCCAAAAAAACGAATGACACAGTTGTCCAGCTTCGTACAAAAGAATTCACACAAATTCATGGTTTCTTTACTGTGAACAATATCTGTTATCTCTACGGTAACCAAATATCAACTGTTCCAATCATTTCTCTGCCAAATGTTCAATTATGTCATATCCTAAAAGTAACGAACATGGATAAAGACAGTATAATCATCGATATTCAATCCATAGAAAAAAAAGTTTTTCTTTTTTTTAACCGGAATCGATTATTACATCTGTTTATTCCCTAAAAGTTTAGGGCGATAGATTAATTACTTGATCTGCTTGCTATACATATCTTATTATAAAAATATGTAAATTGTAGGAAATCCTGCTTTTATTCATTGTAAAAAATCTGAAATATTTTTTTAATCAATTACAAGTAATGCATAATAATAATGGTAAAAAAATTTTCAAATGATTGTATTTGTCGACTCAACGAACATTCGTGTATTTGATTTACTTCAATGCTTTTACAGATTATTGATAATAAGACTGGAAATCATGACAGTGATAGCAAAGAAAATGTAAAACCGATTACGAATGCAGATAATCAGAATGATGATAATCTTTCAAATATCATCACTCCTCCGGAAATAGAACCGACAATGAAGTTTGATTCATCTTTAGCAAAAACTGAAACTGGAAAAGGAAAAAAATCAAAAAAAAGCAAGGTTAGTCAAATTTATTTTGTTATAAATTATATAATTGTATTTTAATACTATGTTGATTAAACAAAATAGGTATAACAACTTGTATTATAGGAAAACATTAGTTGGTAAGAAAAAAATATTGAAATGCATTACATATATTATGTTACAGAAAAGAAAAAGTGATACAGATTTATCGACAGAGACTAAATTCAAGAAGAAAAAATTTCGAAAGACCATGATTGACAAAAAATTGCAGCAGGTAAAAGTGACAGTTATGTTGTAACCAGGGTATTTTGCCCAGGTCCAGTTGGTCACCCCTTTCCTCCTTATAAAGGGCGCCACTGGGATTTTAGACACGGTGTCCCAGAAACCGGGGAAGCATGAGAGGAGAAAGACAGGGTCGTGAGAAGTCCGAGTGGGCTGTAAATAATACTGAGAAAAATTAATTATAAATTTATAACAAATAAATTGATTTATTCAATAAATTACAAAACTTAACAACTCAACTTATAAATTAACTTAATTGTGAGAACCTCTCACCTATGTTCGCCCTTGCCAAATTAACTTAATCGTGAGAATCTCTCACCTACGTTGGCCTTTGCCAAATATTCTTACAACTAAATAACCAATCTTGTATTAGCTCGTCACTCCGACGGAATACCTTAAAATAACTAAATTTTTCCTCGTCAACCTGACGGCATATCAATTTACCAAATTTCCACGTCAACCTGACGGATTATTAACTAACCTAATTCCAAGACAACTTGACGGATTCTTAATTTTATCATTTATTCCTTAATTTACTTATAACATCGTCCACCGGACGCTAACTCAAATTCTCTTAATCCTATTTCTACTAATATCTCCGAATTACTAATTATCTAAATCCCTGGTATTTTACGCTTAACAATTCTTTAATACAAAATATGAAATTCACTAATTTCATTCATTATCAAAATTTATCAACCAAAATTTCTCAACTAAATTTATTCTATTAAATTAATTAAACAATTTTTCCAATAAATTAATTTACTAAATTTACTAAATTAATTAAATTCTGCCCGACGGCCTAGAATTAATTTTACAAAATTCCAAATTTCAAACTCTACAAATTTAACAAGCCTCATTAAATATTCAAATTACATATATTCCAAAATGACCTTGACTATCTAAATTACACAAATGCTTTTACTATTTCAAACTTGATCAAAATAATTTTAACTAAATAAATTCTCATAACTAAAAGGCTTGTAGCAAACTAAATAAATGACATTAATGAATAATTTACTTATAAAAGAATCTACTAATTTAAAAGTGACATCTGAGACAAGAGCGATCATTGATTGACAAAATTTTATTGCAGTTAATTCGGCCTCTCAATTTACAAATTCAAGCTTGGCCTGAAATAATTGTAATAATAATACCTGACTTAACTTTTCCAATTCTTCAAACGTTGACTGACGTCGTGGTTAAAACTGGCGAAATCAGCGGCTTGTTGGTCTCTCTCGTTTCCAATAAACTATCTGGCTCCGAGCAAAGGGTTCCCTAATTCCGGATCGTACATTGACTTCCTTCTTGATGGTCCTAAATCTCGATGACAGAATTTATTACACAGCACTACACTGACTCACTGTTTTGTCAAAAGCCTCACTGGCTCAAAAGCCTGGCTCAAAAAAGCCTCGATGTTTCTTTTGCCGGCTCATTTATAGCTATCAACTCCAACTTCTCGAACTTTCCTATTGTCAACCCCGCTTCGTTTTCGGGGACAGCAGTGGGGACTTTCGATTTGCACGCCCGGTGATAAGTCTAAACTACTTGTCAAAAACCGAACGGTAAGAGAGAACTCTTATTTATCGTGGCGTCAATAAGGTGGTCGATAACGACCATGGGAAATTCAGTTTTCCCTGTCACAATGTATTTAATTATTAATTGAAACATTATTGAAATATTAAAATATAAAAGATAACTGAAGATCGTAATCAAGTATTTTATAACAAATATTTCAAAGAGTTGAGTAGCAAGTTATTAATTAACAATAATATGTTACTTGCTTAAAAGTGAATGATTTTAGGATATCTGCGTCTATATTTTATAAAAGTAGATTTATATGCAGAAGTTCAAAACAATCTATCTGTGTTAATTAATATATATATATATATATATATATATATATATATATATATATATATATATATATATATATATATATATATATATATATATATATATATGTCATAAATTGTATTTTTGAGCTCGAAGAGCTCATCAACATCATAAGTGCAATTTTAAGCGCCTAGGTATGAAATTAGCGGGAACTTGCAGGGATGGCCATGAAGGTCGACGATTTTCCTAATTTTTTTTATTTTCTTTTCCACATAATATAATTTTTTGTTTTTTTAACGCATGACATATTTTGTCCGTTTCTTTACTTCAATTACAGTTTTTAACGCTAAATGAATAAAACAAATATTAATTTTTAATAAAAAGCAGAAATAATGAGCTGAGAATATCCATTTTTCTTTCGTTCTTTCGAATATTCGTTTATATACAAATTTCTGCTCATTAATTTTTTTTCAATCTCAAATTTTCAATTATTTCCATGTTGACAGGACAATAAGTGGTGTCAACAACTTGAAATGAAGTAAAAAAAACGACAAATAACGAACTATTTCATGCGTTAAGCCTGACCTCAAGATTATGTCCAAAAAATAAAAAAAAAAGACCATTCGGCAGCCGAAATGGAAGTAGATTTCATTTTATTGATAATGATGATAATAATTTCTTATTAATCAAAAGAAATTACAATTTTCGAACCACAACGATAAGTTTTGGATGACGTTTGGTAAAACGAATGCAACAGCAAATTTCATATTTAGCATAGCGGAATAGGCCATAATTTCGAGACTATACATACAAAATGGTACCCAAATTGAAGCTTATTTAAAGAGCTTTCAGATGAAATTTACAGAAATTCGATAAGTTATTAAAATTACTTTAATTCCGTTAACCTGAGACTGTAAACTTTTTTTTTTTACTAATTAATTCAATACTTAACTCACGAAATGCACTAATATATAAATATACACGTTAAAAATGTCACATAAATGATTTTTTGGTCTTTCTTATAACAAATTTATTTAATAATTTATAAAATTTATAAATTTTTGTAAGAGGAAAATGTAAAGTTCCTTATTACACAAACTCACCAAACACTCATCATTGCATATTATTCAAAATAATATGAAAATTCTGTAAATAAATAAATCAATTAAATCTACTATAAAACTTGATCAAATGTTTTTTATATGAATAATATCAACAGAGCTTTATTTAGCTCTGTCGGTACAGAGTATTATACTCATTTAATTTGAGTGTTGTAGCTACTAAGCTCTGTGTTGGTAAGCCTGGTTGTTCGGTACTAACTTCATTTAGTTGCTTTGCTCTCAACGCTTTACTATATCTTCTTGTCATTGTCTTTGTTCATTGATACTGACTGTTTTTTCAATCCGTTATATTATTAATTTAATTAGTTGAAATATATTAGTTATAAATTTTGTGACCATAATGGCGAAAACAGTGTACTTGATTGGTGATGTGTTAAGTGAATTAGTTGGAAAAAAATTACCCTCTCTGAAAGAGGTTATGTCACTTTTATTTTATTATCTTGATACGAAAAATATTTCAGTTAAAGAAAGTATATCAATCACTATCGACAAAGTTTTTGAAATTTGGTGTGCGGCACAAATCCCGACAAGAGAGAAAAGATCTGCTTTTTTGCAACTAACCTCAAATCACAATCGATGAAAGAATTTACACAAAAACCGTAAAATGAAAAAGTCAAAGTCTCAAAAAAAAAAGGAATCCGTTTTTCAGGATGAATTAAATAAACTATTTGATGTAGCTCATTCGGATGTTTTGAATATACTGAACAAAGAAAAAAGATTATTTTATTTGGGACAAAAATCTTCCAGTCGAGTTTTATTTCATATAATTCTTAACCAATTTTAGAAGATGTCGAAGACATGGATGTTGATATCAGCAATTATGATAATAATAACAATAATAGTGATAATAATAATGAAGAGAACATTGATAGCAATGATAACAACTATAATAATAATGGTAATGATAGTAATAATAATGTCGGAGAGTTTGATAATGACAATGTTAACTATTATTGTGCAGTTGAGACTGATGATGTTGCTAATCATGAAATATCAAGTCATACATCTAAATTATCTCAGAAATCTTTGGAAAGTAATACTTCTCGTATAATCTCTGATTATGAAGATGAAATGCCAAAACAACAAGTTCCAAAAATGGATATAATGACACCAGAACTTGCTGCGGCTTTGGATAGAGCTAACGTGACTAGTAGGATGGCGACTTACATTATTGCTGCTTTATTATCTAGCTTGAACATTGATTGTGCAAGCGTAAACTTTAGTCATGTGACCATTCACCGAGCAAGGGAAAAATTCCGGAAAGAAGCGGCGTTAAATCTGAAGACTAATCTGGAAACTGACAATTATGTACTACATTTTGATGGAAAACTGTTATCAGATATTACAGGTACAGAACAAGTTGACCGGCTTGCGATTATTTTATCATCATCAGGTAAATTTCAACTGTTAGGAGTTCCTAAACTAGAATCTGGGACTGGACAAAACCAAGCTTCAGCTATTATTAAAACAGTAAAACAATGGGATATTAATACTGGCAACATCAAAGCATTGTGTTCTGATACTTCGACGTCAAATACGGGTAAATAATTTATTAATAAAAAAAATATAACATGGTTGATTACCGTAATGTTTAAATGCTAAATAAAATCAGATTTTTAGTATTAACCATTAATTTTCAAGCTATGAGTTATTTTTTTTTTCAAATTGAAAAGATTTCTCGTACTACTCTAAAAAATCGATACTTGACTAGCAATTTTTATTTTATTTTTTCAGGAATCAGAAATGGTGCCTGTGTATTAGTAGAAAAGGCTCTTAGTAGAAAACTGTTGTACTTGCCATGCCGACACCATATTTTTGAAATTGTTCTTCGAAGTGCATTTGAAGTATACTGGCCTGCTTCGTCTGGCCCAAACGTTCCAATTTATCAGAGATTTAAAAAGAAGTGGGATGAAATTGACCAATCAAACTTTACGGCTGGTATTTCTGACACAAAAGTTTTGGAAGTAATAACACCAATCAAAGATGAGATTTTGAAATTCGTTAATAATCAAATAGAAGTAAAATTTTTTAATCCAGCGCTGAAAAATTATTAACTGATGTTAAAGTGGAAAAGAAAAATGTATAAAGTTCAGTATAATTATCAATTTTACTCTGATTAATTAACTTGCCGTCGTGATTAAAAATATTGAAAGTCAGTTTCACATGACTGTTATACTTTCAATCATCTTTAACGATTAAAATTGCGTTTGTAAAATATATTACAACTTTTACCTCACATCAGTTAATAATAATTAGTCTTCTCAACTTTGAAATTGCGATATAATTAATTTAATTTTGACTTTTAACTTTTTTTATAGATGGATCATTATCGAGACGATTACCGTGAACTTCTGGAATTATCATTAATATTTTTGGATACTACTACCACAAATATTACATTTAAGCATCCTGGAGCGGTCCATCATGCAAGGTGGATGGCTAAAGCAATATATAGTTTAAAAATTTTTTTATTCAGAAATGAATTTCATCTTACTAAATCGGAAATAGATGGATTACGAGAACTTTGTTTATTTATCATAATATTCTATTTAAAAGCTTGGTTTACTGCACCGTGTGCTATTACAGCACCCAATAATGATTTAACTTTGATTAAAGAATTAATTTCATATGAAAAATTTAATAATAATCTTTCACAGACATGCTCACAAAAATTAGCCGATCACTTGTGGTATTTAAACAACGAGCTGTCTGTTTTATCTCTCTTTGATAAAAATGTTTCAGTTGGAACAAAAAAAAAATAGTTCATGCTCTTAAAAACTGTAAAGCCAATGAAACTACAACAAATCGCTTTATAACCCAGTGAACACATGACTTTAATATGACGTCATTTATAAGTCATAGGAATGTCACATTATTTTACGTAAATTTGACGTAAAATTGACCTATCTTGTGATCCAATTATGATGTAAAAATATATGATATAATTTTGACATCATACTGATGTAAGTTTATTACTTCTATATGATATCATGGAAATGACTTAGATATTACGTACAACTGACATAATGTATAGACTACAATATTACGTAACATTAATGCCATAATTGTATGTCATAACAACGTAAGTTTAACATCATACGTTTACATCAGTGACAAGTCACGGTCGTACGTAACACTTTTTTTTTTGGGACTTTGACTTTTTCATTTTACGGTTTTTGTGTAAATTCTTCCATCGATTGTGATTTGAGGTTAGTTTCAAAAAAGCAGATCTTTTCTCTCTTGTCGGGATTTGTGCCGCACACCAAATTTCAAAAACTTTGTCGATAGTGATTGATATACTTTCTTTAACTGAAATATTTTTCGTATCAAGATAATAAAATAAAAGTGACATAACCTCTTTCAGAGAGGGTAATTTTTTTCCAACTAATTCACTTAACACATCACCAATCAAGTACACTGTTTTCGCCATTATGGTCACAAAATTTATAACTAATATATTTCAACTAATTAAATTAATAATATAACGGATTGAAAAAACAGTCAGTATCAATGAACAAAGACAATGACAAGAAGATATAGTAAAGCGTTGAGAGCAAAGCAACTAAATGAAGTTAGTACCGAACAACCAGGCTTACCAACACAGAGCTTATTAGCTACAACACTCAAATTAAATGAGTATAATACTTTGTACCGACAGAGCTAAATAAAGCTCTGTTGATATTATTCATATAAAAAACATTTGATCAAGTTTTATAGTAGATTTAATTGATTTATTTATTTACAGAATTTTCATATTATTTTGAATAATATGCAATGATGAGTGTTTGGTGAGTTTGTGTAATAAGGAACTTTACATTTTCCTCTCACAAAAATTTATAAATTTTATAAATTGTTAAATAAATTTGTTATAAGAAAGACCAAAAAATCATTTATGTGACATTTTTAACGTTTATATTTATATATTAGTGCATTTCGTGAGTTAAGTATTGAATTAATTAGTAAAAAAAAAGTTTACAGTCTCAGGTTAACGGAATTAAAGTAATTTTACATAAAAAATAATAAAAATATGGCATATGATATTTTTTTGTATTTTTTTTGGAAAATATTTGAAATTTTTTATTAGTGTTATCTTTGACCGCGGATATCTTTGAAGCCGTTAATCTGAGTAACTTTGGTCTTCAGACATTTTTTGTAGAGCGTAAAATTTCCTACAATTATCATTTTTCAGATTGTTGTTATGATGAACCGTTCCAAAGTAATAAAAATCAAAAAATTAAAAAAAATTTTTCCCGTGTTATTTAAATGGAAAATAAAGAAATGGATACAGGCGAATCTTACTATTGATATTGAGAGCTCACATGGGCGCCAAAATTTTTGTTTTTAGGTATACTATCAATTTTTAGACACCAAAAGAAAAAAAAAAAATTCGTCTTTTTTTGAAACACCCTAATATGTATATTAATACAAGTTTTCATTAATTTTTTTTTGCTCAGGATAAATCAGTTTCTAGTAAAACGAAAAAAATAATGAGTGAAAGGACTTCGACTATCAGTCACGCTAATCATGGAAATGACAGTAAACAGGGATCAGATGTAAGTATGATTAAAAATAATTTTAAAAGTTATAACAATTATTAAAGATATATTTTATTATAGTAACTAACATTTTTTGAATAATTCAATTTAAGTATGCATGTTTTTTATCATAAGAAGAATGTAGTTCGCTGACATTGAAATTCAATCTGAAAAACTAAATTAGCTAAATTTTCATTGATATTTTTAAGGAAAAATGGAATCATTCCACTGCAACTAAAGGAATAAAACACGAACATAATGATGAACCGACAGAAATTGCGGAAGTTGGTATGCGAAATTTTTCGCAGGACAAGGATCAACTGAAAATGAATACCCATACGAAGAACGGTGATCGGCCGATCATTAGGCTATGATAGTTGTTCGATCCTCGAGCATCGGTTGAGGATCAGAATTTGTATAGGAGCAAGACTCGCTGAGCATCGGATATTAAAATCAGCCCGATACTGCCGATTGAGCATCGGCTGAGGATAGTAACCGAGCATTGGCCGAGGGTAGTTACCAAGCATCGTTCGAGGGCAGTAACCGAGCATTGGCCCAGGGCAGCTATCAAGCATCGGCCGAGGACAGTAACCGAGCATCGGCCGATCATAGTATAAAAGGATTATCCTATTGTAGCTGCCGAGGATCGGCTCATCGTAGTAATTCAGTCTCGGCCGGCTGCTGACCAAGCGCGGTTAAAATAAATTTTCCAAAAAAATTATATCATACCAATATTTATATAAGAAAGTATATATTTCAGAACAATATTAGAAATATAAAAATTAAATAAAACATTATAATATTATAATAGTATTGTAGTAGTAAAATAGCTATTACAATAATAGTAGTAGTGATAGAATAATAATGGTAATAGTAATAATGAAAAATTTTTTTAAACTTTATTTAGACTTTCGTTTACTGCCATCTCTGTCCCCAAAGTTTGCCAAAAATGACCCAACGCTCGATCTCAAATTTTTAATTTGGTTCGAGTCACCAAATTTTTTTTGTATAATATCTGAAATATAAAATATGTATTATAAGTAATTAAATACATCGCGTGACAAATGCCAAAAGAGCGTATAAAAAAAGTTTTTTTTTTTTTGTCATTTAAATAAAAATCGTTTAAAACGTTAAGATCAACATAAAATATTTTTTTTTTTTAATTACTAACACCAAAAAGGCATTAAAAATTTTTTATCTTATTAATAAACATTGACAAAAAGCTCTAAGAGTAAACCTAGATTAAAATAATACTGAAGAATATGAAAATCAACTGTAGCATATAATTACACAATGGATTCATGCAAAATAAGATGGTACAAATAATTTATACACCATTTTGTCATTTGTCACGCGTAATATTACAGGGTTTGAAAACATGATTAAATAAAACTAACCTGATAAACTAACATATGTCTTAGTTGCACTAAAGTTTAGTTTGCCCTCACCACGAATCATACGACCAGCTCCAGAGTAGTACTGTTGCACTTCTGGGGTAATAACTTCAGACAGCGTCTTTCGAACGCAAGCATTAACATCTTTTTCACCATAAGTTAATACTTCAAATAAATTTTTTAAATGATTTCTTTCATTGTCATTACTTAATTTGTCATCAAATTTCTTGAAGCTTTCAAGGTTGTCAAAGGAAAATATTTCTTTATAAATTTCTCTGGCTTCAGTCAATGTCTTATTAGAAGTCTTACTTGATGTTGAATTCATGATAACTTGTGTTTTTATATTGCCGCCTTGCTTCTGTATTTCATTTAGAAGATTGAACTTCATTTTATCTAGCTTTTTAGATATTTCAGTGAATTTTAAGTCAATGTATTCTTTTGATAAGCCTGAAATTATAACCAATAGTAGAATATCAGTAAGCATTGTAAATAGATGATGTGATAAATCATTAATAATCGAGTAGACCCAAAAAGTATCAAAGAAAACAAAATCACAAAATTTATAGAACATTTTAAGAAAAATACCTAACATTAATCAACTTATGAACATAAAGTTAGCCGACATCTAAAAATTTTTATAATTTTTTTTTATTATGTTATGTCCAAAAATGGTTGGTTTATTTGGACTAAATAAATGAGTTTATTTTCGGCCCAAGCTTTTCAGCCTATAGACCGGGATCGTGTTGAGTATTGGATTTTGTGGTAGAATTGAATGAATGATTATGTAGGTTTAAATTATAACTATATTGAATACTCAAAATTCACAAATATAGAGAAAATTACAAAGAACTCTTATTGTTGGAAATCTTAACAAAGATAAAATTATAATAATAAAAACCAATGTTTTTCCGGATGTAACAATTAAAAAAATTATTACAAAAAAATTAAAAAAAAAATTTTCATTTGTAAAATAGTTCAAAAACTATAAGTGCAATTTTTTTAAATAAAAATATTTTTAGATCTAATTTAATAAACTAAGCAAAATAAAAAAATCAAAAATGTCAGCTAACGTCATGATAATAATCAACTTGTCTAATTTAATACATTATAAATTTAAATAACAAACAATAAGTAAAGAAATAAAATCAAAAACTAATGATTAACACTTACCACAATTGCTACAAGCACCGTCGTATGTCACGTCTGAATTTATCTCAGGTAATCTTTCGGAGCCATCTGAAGAATAAATATCATAATTGAATACATTTTAATAAACAAATTAGAAATTAAAATAATAATGAGAATTAGTATACTTTTAGGTTCTTTTGACTTGTTACTTTGAGCAGCTCGAGAAAAATTATTATTTTTAAATAACAACGAAGACACAGAGTCGGTATCACTAACGTAGTCGCTCAAAACCTGAGATGTACCACTAGCTAGATCTACATTAAACCAAAATTTTAATCAATTATGATATATTATTAAAATTTTTTTAACAATAAATTAAAAACAGTATATTAATATTTCCAAGACAAACACATTTGATTTAATTTAATGAAGTGAAAACGATAAATATTAATAGATAAACAAAAAAATTATTGTAGAACATTCAATTAATCAATAAATTTTAGTACACCAGGTAATAAAGTAATATTTATTGCATAATAATGAATATACCTTTTTTTTTTTGATGATTTTTTGGGTCGAATTTTTTCAGTAACAATACCCTTTCGATCATTTCTTGATAAAACTGAATCCATACCCTCTATATCATCTAATTCTCGGCTTATATCTGCAGATGAGAGTTGGTGAACAGTCGGGGAAGTAGCTCGTTCCGGCTCGTCAGTGTTGACGTTCATCGTGATTTCGGCACGTTGTAAGTGTCGCTTTGCTCTTTCTAAAGTATCTGAAAATAAATTTTATATTATATATTATGTATAAAACCATAGTTAAAAAAAAATCAATAGCAAATGATCAATTTGCTAGTACACGAGATTATTTCGATTTCATAAGGTGTCCAGCCTTTTTTCGGTAAAGAATTTTTCTCTAAATATTTCTCTCTTTTTGCTAAATCTTTTTTTGTATTCGGATAATAGCAGTATAATTTTTCTTCAATGGTGTCAAGCCATGAATATGGGACCAAATCAATTTCGTTGTAACCAGAACCTCGTCGTGGTAAAAAATACACAACTGCATATTCACTTGCTCTTTCGATATCGGAATTATTACCACTCATCTAATAATCAAAATATTAATATTCATGAATAAAATTAAAGTAAAACTAACCTATCAAGTGAATTCAAAAGAAATGAACTAGAAATTTATCAATTACATTTAAATCGCGCAAAATAATTGTTTATTTATCCGACAAATAGCATAATTTTGTACCCTGGCGGATTCGGCAACACGGTGAAAGCACAGTCGATTAACGGTTGTTTCACGGTCGTTTCACCGTATAAAGTCCGTTGTTACCGAGCGAGTTGTCAGTCTGCATCGGATACAGTTGTGAACGATATTCACTGTGAATTAACAAAATATATACGGTGCAAACGCAAGTGAATCTACGATGTTATGACCGACACCGTACGCTCAATATACTGTCGAAATACGGTGATTTTACGCTACTGTCACGGACAATAAAATAAAAAAAATACTTCGGACAGTATATACCGGGACTCGAACCCGGTTCATCTGGTCGCGCGCCCGAAACTTTACCAGTTAGGCTATCTGCGACGTTGCTCGTAATGTTAGATTCAGTGACATGATAAGGTGTCAAAACCAAGTCATTTTTTGATTGTACAGATAAAAATAGCTTAAATAAAGTTATATTTTTTCCATGACTTTATAATAATAATCGTAATTAATGATTAAAATTTTTTATGATTACGAAATTCTTAATTTCGAAATTACGTTGAAATTATTAACTGTATAAAAAAAGATCTGGAAAAGAAATTGCTAAAAAGTATCTCATCATAATTTTTCTTGATAACGAATAATTTTTCCGTAATTTCGAAATTAAAGTTTTCATCTAAAAAAAAAAAACTTAAATCATTAATAAAGAATTCAAATTTTGGAATTACGGTGAAAATATTTGACGTGCAGAAAATATGTTTATGGTTAAGTTGAAATTAAATTATAATTTATTAAACAATATTGATTATTATATTTTTCACAATCAAAAAGTATTATAGTTTCTCATATAAAACTATGAAAAAAATTCAACCCTTGTAAGCTATAAACTCTTCTGAAAAGTATTGAAATGATGGATCTCTGTTGATTGCCTATAGTCTGATTAATTTTTTATGATTTTACTTTAAAATAAACAAAATTACAATAATTTAATATTTTTTTCAAATTTTTCATCCCGATTATTTACTGAGAATTTCTCATTTACCTATCTTTTTATACACTTTGAGTATTTTTAATGAAATAAAAAAAAAAATAAAATATTGTCAGCACTTTTTCATTGTTGACTAGTAAAACATTCCTGACTTACCGACATTATACGTTCGTTTCACTTACAAACTACCGTGTGTATAACAAAATATTTTTTTTTCAATAGCTACAAGTGTCCCCTTTCAAACAAACGAAAGACCGTTCCTGTATCTATACTAGCGTTCAAGATATTGCAAAAACAAAATTGAAAAACTCGAAAAATCGCGAAATTCTGAATTTGCATATCTTTTGAAAAAAAAATTTTCTATTTTTTTTCCTTTGGCAGAACTTCGTTATATGATAAAACAAAACTTCTGACCAAAATTTGTCCAAATCGAAAGGGGTCGATTCCAACTATTGGTCGATTTGACATGTAATGACCCATATCTAAGTGATTCTGAAGTCAATAAGCGATCAAAAAAAGTTATATTTAAAATCTAACAAGTATCATTGTACAGCGATTTTAAGTTTCGAGCTTTTCGACATATTTTATAATTAATTAGATACCCTATTATCTATAGAATTCAAAAATTTGTATCGAATAAAAGTTTTAAATTCGAAAATTAATACGTTATGCTAGTGGAAGTATGAACAAATTGTCGTGTACTTATTAATGCGCTCATGGAAAAAAATTCAATAATCACATTTTTTCTATAGTCAGAAAAAAAAAACATTTCAAAAATAACAGTATAAAATGTACTGATACGGTCCAGACAGAAAACTGTAAAAATTGTACGCGAAAATAAAAAATGTTACTACTTACTGTAAAAGGCACTTTGATAAGCGTAAAATTACATTTGAATATGTAAGAATTTATATTTATGATATTGTTATTCACTACAGCTATGAAAAAAAAAAAAAAAATAACATATTTCACTTCATACCAACCAAATTCATGATTTATATACTTCGTATTTTTATTTAAAAAGTTTTTCTTTTACCTAAAAGTCATATTTTTTGCTAATATTTTTTTTTTTGAAAAAATCAGAGTAAGTCTTTTTAACTCTTCATAACTCTTGCGAAAATTCCGAAATTTATGGGAATATTTGACTTTTGTAGGTTTTTGTAGAGTTATGAAGACTTTTAAACTCTTCCTTTTCCTTACTTAAGGTTATGTTGACTTTTAGAAAGTCTTATAAAGAGTTTTAAAGAGTTTTGAAGACTTTTTTCAGAGGAATATTTCCACAAGGGAAGAGAATACAAAGAAGATTGTACATGAAAATTCCAGTCAACAGCAATCGAAAGAGTTTTTAACAACTACAAGTAATGCGAATCGTATGCATGATCGATGCATAATAAACTAAATTTTTTATTTTGTTTTTAAATTATTAATTATCAACACAACCTGATAGAAAGATTCATTGACTATTAATAAATTAATTTAATCGAAGATAATTATTTAATTGGTTAAATTTTAATGAATCCTCTAAATTAATATACATGAAAGTCTTGAAGTTAATTACTTAAAAATTATTCAAGGTGTACCCGACTAGAAATTTAAAAGTAAAACCAATGGGGTCCACATTGGGATCCCCTGTTGGGGCCCCACATTGGGATGTAACGCAAAGACCAATGGGGTCCTCATTGGGCTATCCCTCTTGGGCCCCAATGGGGAAATCCCCATCAAAACCCAATCTAAATTTTGGAAAAAAAATAGTATAATTCTTGAAAAAATTAAAAATAATTTAGGATCAGATACTAATAACATATTTGAAATTATTTACGATTTTAATTTGCATTGAAATAGACTTATCGATTGAAAAAATCCTCGTGGTTGGTTGGGCTAGAACTGGGGTCCTTAGCGTCGTCAGTCCTTCACGTTACCGCTGGTCCAAGCAGGAATACTTAAGAGAGCAATACTCATTTTGTATACATCAACTCAATCGGTTGACTGTGATATACTTTATGTTATGATTATGTTTAGCTTCAAGAATATATTTTTATTTATTTAATTAACTGACTTAAAAATACAATTTTGTAGAGGTTTTCTGTTGAAAATGAAAATTTTTTGGGTAAAAAATTTTTTTTCAAAAATTTGAATTTTTTGAAAATTTTGATTTTTCCTCTATGTGGCATTTAACGCGAATTTGAACGGTTTTCAGAATTTTTTATTTTTATCTACTGGGTGCTTTACCTTACTTAACGATCAATTCTAATTTTTATTTCTATTTTACTTGCCACAAATATATACAACTAATATAAGTACACAGTAAAAAATTTTCCGTCATCGCGTCAAAAATTCACCGTGTCAAATATTTTAGTGTCAAATATCTAACACTTTTTTATGTCAATTTAACATAATGATTGTTAAATTTACACATAAAAATGTTAAATATTTAACACAAAAATTTAACATTTTTATGTGTAAAT
>JZSA01007518.1:0-15232 GCA_000956155.1 Cotesia vestalis
ATTTTTTTGATGTTAAGAGCTGATTAGTTTTTGGAATTGATCAGTGGAGCCGTTTAAAAGTTATTCTAAGAAAACCACTTTTCGAAAAATTTTTTTTTGGTTTTTTTGCAATTTCTCAAAATCTATCAGTCCGAATCGATTCAAATTTTCAGGAAATCTAAGTTTGGTCAAGCCTTTTCGAATGGCGCCAACCACGATCAAATCGGTCAAGCCGTTCAAAAGTTATAAAAGGGTTACACACACACACACACAGACATAGTGACACCCTCTTAGGAATAGTCAGGGAAGCTTCCTAGGACCTTAAAACGTCGAGATCTGATGAAAACTCGATTTTTTAAAAACGGGGTAAAACCAATAACTTCCCGATTTTTTGAAAATCATTGATGTTCTTAGCGAGAAGTTAAAACATCAAGCAAAAAAAAAACAAATTAAATTAATTAAAATCAAATTAAATTAAATTGTTAAATTAAATTAAATTAAATTGGGAAGACAAAAAAAATCCTTCCAATGTCACGGCTCAGTCGCGAGTCGCGGTGAAGACACCCAGGTGACAAAGAAAACAAAACTGCGACCGCACTTACCCCGTTCAGTCGACCTCTTGGACGGTGCGAAGTTTACAAGAGTCGGGCGTGGGCTGTGCTGACGGGCGGCAGAAACTCTTGGCGATGACGTCAAATTAATCTCCGTGGTCGAAACGTAACAAATTTTTGTTTATTCCACCAATTTTAACAACGTAATAAATTTTCCTTTCCAACGTACGGCAATTATTGATAGTAATAAACTGATTTTCAAAACGGAATCGACACAACAAAAAAAAACAATAAGTGATCGGATGATTATCCTTTCGGCAAAATTTTACTTTTTTTTTAAAAGAATTTTTCGTTCTATAGAAGTTACTCAAATGGCGTCCTGATCAGAATTATTATCATTATTTCTATCTCGGCAACATGTGGTTTATTTTCCTATGGTACAGCTAAAAAGCTGCGCGTCCAATCAGCTCACGGCTTGTCAGCCAGCCGTAAATTTCAGCAGTTGTCGGATAACTACTCCCAATCGATGATTGGTCGATTCGCGTCTTAATTCTTTATCCGGCGTCCAGGTGGAGCCTCGATGCGCTACCGTTGCTCAAAACGTCCTGTCATTCGTTGACTCCGCTTCCCGACTTTCCCTCGTCACTCATTGTCGCTCCCAGATGTCTCCCTGGTCGTTGATGGCTACTGAACTCCGGGTTCGTCCGATCGCTTTGTCTTACTCGCTCTCTCTCACACACTCTCAATTTCATACTCAGTATAATTACTTACTGCATTCATCCATACTTAATTTAAATTTTTGGCGCGATTCGGCTTATTTTTCTACCTCGAGCTTTGCATTCTGATCGGTAGGCCGCTTGGGGCGACACAAGCGCGTCGAATCTCAGCAATCCATCAGCTTGGCCAACATAATTAGACTCAATAATCATAATAAAAAAAATAATAATCGTAATATCAAAGACGGGAAAATTTCCCATGTCAAAATATATATATATTTATATATACACTATAACGGGGTTTTGCCTGGCCCGGGGATTTACCAAACCAGATTCACCGTTTACATTGAATTTTGACTTACATAAAAAGAATTAAAATAAAGGGCGCCAGGAGAGAAATCTCCAAATCTTTAACTTCGACTTCAGCTAGCTCTTACCTCTTCGTCAGGGCGGCGGGCCATTCTAAAATACACGTCGTTACAAAAAAAAAAAAAGGATTGTAAAAAAAACAGTTACTCAAAATTACGCGAAATAATTTCAAGAGAATTAACAAAATATTACAATTTATCTAAAAAAATAGACGTCAGAGGTCGATATTAATTTTTAAGAAAAATTAATTTTATAAAAGAAAACGTCGTTACTTCCAATTTTTATTACACACTCGGATTCATATCTCAGCAATCACACTATGCAACAGTAGCAATAAAACAAAAGCTCAAAAGGAATTTAATCTTAAAGCGTTGAATCCTCGCGTATTATTTTAACATTCAAACTGTATTACAAAATTACTACGTGGACTCTAAACGCTGGATTCAACACTGAACAAGAACGTCAGCTTACCAAGCACTTGAGCGTCGTCCTCGTCGTGGCAGCTCAGAAGAGCTTCGAGCGGTCGACTCAATAAATAAATTATTATTAAAATAAGTACTTCAATACGCGTTATAAATTAATTTTGAATAATCAAAATCGCGACAATATTTCGAAATTGAATTTACGTTGCGGAGCGCGCAAAAGCGCGTCCGTATCCGTTGACAGTCCAGTCTCGAATCCTCTTTTTCACGGAGAATTGTCCGCTTCTTCTCTCGTTGAAGTTGGTGGCGCTCGTCGTCGTTTCCATTGGAATGCATCCCCGTCGATAGTTAATCTAGGTCCGTATAACAGTCAACGGACCTACACGACAGTTGTTAGTCATCTCTGCTCCAGCAGTACTGACTTACCAACTGTCATCGATGGTAATCGTCATATTGGAAAATTGCGGCACTGCAGCGTCGATTATACTCGGACCTCTCGGGAGTTTACGCCGCTCGGTGCCTCACTTGCTTCGGTACTCGCTTATTTATGTCATCTCTCCATCCTTGTCGCTTCACTTCGTAGCCTTGGACTCGTTGATACTTGTTCTGTCTCCGTCACTCGTTCAGCGTTGCGAAATTTACAAAATAAATTCATACACATTAGCTATTGTTTTATTCATTCACAGACAACATTCACGACGTTGGATTCGAGTCTGGAAGGTTTCTATACCCCCAGTATTGGGCGTCGAATAAAAAATTTACCACGTTACAATACATACACACACAGAAATAGTGTGGATAGTGAGGGAAGCTTCCTGTGACCTTCAAACGTCGAGATCTGATAAAAACTCGATTTTCGAAAAACGGGGTAAAACTAATAACTTCCCAATTTTGAAAATTTTCAATTTTTTTAGCGGAAAACTGACGGTTTTTCTGAAAAAACCAAAATATTTCATATATCTGGGCTTCTGAAAATTTATTCACTTTTTTCTCTAACCCACTTTTGAAAACAAAAATTAAAAAAGAAAAAGTCCCAAATGGTCAATTTTTAAAAAAATTCTAGCATTGAAAAAGAAAGACCTTTTTTTTTTTAAATTCGTAACTTTATTTGAGTAAGGAAAAAAAATTTTTTTTAATTCTGAAAAATGTCTTTAGGGGAGTAGAAAAAGATAAAACATTTTTGGCGAAATCGAAGGGGGTCAGGTAAAAAATTTGTCGATTTGGCATGGAATGACTCATATATACTAGCTGTTACCCGCTCGCCCAGTTTTCAAGTCTTTCCCTGAGAATTTCTGTGAATACTTCGGTAATACAATTCATGAGCGCAATACCTCGATAATTTCCTGGGTCTTCTCTAGCTCCTGCTTTAAAGATTATTCAGAGGTCTGCTTGGTTCCATTATCTGGGCACTTTGTCCTGCTCAAGAATACTAATAAATATCGTAGCAGGTATATTTTTCAGTGTGAAGTCAATTTTTCTGAAAACTCTTTCGATACCAACTGATTACCCGGTGCTTTGCCTGATTTCAACTGTAATAAACAGTTCTCAAACTTCAAAGCAGAAATTTCGTTGTGTAGATCTGGAAATGTCAGAAAATGAAAAAATTTTAAATTTATTTATCATTTAATATTTCCGCGTCATGCATGTAGGAGCAGGAAAAATATTTTGTTGTAAATATTTTCTATGCTTCTACTTTAGTAACAGTATTTGTTTTTAAGTAGGGGAAGGGATAGTTTTTAAGTCTAACACCACCCAGGCTAGTGAGCAGTCGTATATTATTTTCCTTATCAATAAATCCATTATTATACTTTTAAAATATCGCTTCATGTTGTTATTTCTTTAAATTAATATAAAAAATACGCTTTTCCAAAAATTTCAGGATTTTTTAAAATTATGACAAGGTATTGTACGGAAAAAATTGAACGAAAATTTTAACTTCAATCACTATTTTTAAAGGTTTTTGAAAATTCAAGATTTAGCATTTTTTAGAATTTTTGTTTAAAATATATTTCATTTTCGATAGCTCTAACTGTCCCTTTTCGAACAAGAAAGAGGCCATTCCGGTATCTATAATAGCCTTCGCAATATTACAAAAACAAAATTGAAAAACTCGAAAAATTGCGAAATTTAGAATTTGCATATCTTTTGAAAATAATTTTTTAATTTTTTTTCCTTTAGCAGAACTTCGTTATATGATAAAAAAAAACTTCTGATCGAAATTTGTTTAAATCAATGGGAGTCGATTTAACTCTGTTATTGAAACTCAATAGACATAGCCTAAATTTCGTGTTTCAAAAAATTCTAG
This sequence comes from Cotesia vestalis, assembly GCA_000956155.1. Taxonomy (NCBI): domain Eukaryota; kingdom Metazoa; phylum Arthropoda; class Insecta; order Hymenoptera; family Braconidae; genus Cotesia; species Cotesia vestalis. The sequence goes on from JZSA01007518.1 coordinate 4,343, forward strand.
TCTATTAACAACAACATTTTTAGTAGATTTGATAGAATTGTAAAAATTATCTAATGAAAACAAAAGAAAATCGTATCAAAAACAAATTAATGAAAGATGAGAGAAATTTGTTTCGATTAGGAGGACAAAATATATATAAAACTAAACCGTAAAAAAAATCGAAAAGAAATTGATAAAATCTAAGAAATAAGTAGCTTATAACCATCCACGAAAAATTCTGCGTCAAATGGAAGCAGTCCCATCCCGATAGCTTCAGGCGTTCTTTGTTATAAATGGTGTGACTAACATGACTTTCTTTTATATATATACTAACCGTTTCCACCCGCTTCGCCAGGCGAATGACATTATAGAATTTTTAAAAACGGATCATGGTTTGATATAAGTGAATAAAATCTGCATGGAGAGCGCTATTTAAGTAGTTAAAAAATTAGGCAACGTGAAGTTCGAGAAGTTCAATATAATTTTGTTCTATATCAGTTTTAAAAAAGATAACTTACCCATAGTTTGAGTTTTAATCTCATGTGACCAATTATTATATCCAAACACATGATTAGTACACCAACATAAACTTTTAATACTTTCTTTACTTCACATCTTTAATCCTTTTTTAGCTTGATCTGAGCTTTCAATCAATCAAATATTTAGGTTATATTAAAAAAAACAAATGACTTGAGCTATTATTTCTGTAGCAACCATTAATAAAACAACTGACAGAAAACAATTGACAATCGTATAACTTTTGCATTATTTTACAAACAATTTTTTAGGTTACTAAAAAAACGAATGAATGTAATGCTTTTTATGGCAACTCGTAGATATATATATCAAATCAGAGTTATATCAAATAATTTTCCTCTATTATGAGCCAAAAAACAGTATCGCGCGAGAGCGGCGCGAGTGTATGTGTTTTATATATTTTTTTTTCAATTATAGAATTGATTAATTTTTTTTCGTTTTTTGACTTTTGTTTTTCAAAATTACATTTGTCGATGATCTAGGACAATATGCGCCTACCCCTATAATATCGAATCCTTGAATATTGACCGAGTTGATCAACCTGCCGTACCCTTCCCCTTCTGCCGTAACGACTAATGCCAATCTCTGTGGTTAATGCAGGAGGTTATCAATTTTTCAATATTAATTCAGTATTTGCAGTGTGTTTTGGGCATCAAATAGTTAGCATGCAATCAAGTTATGTTGTTGATGACTACAGTTGGTTTATTTTGTTAATCTGTTTTACCTACTTTTTGACTGACTGTAGTTCATATCCCTGGGAACATGAGTAGGTAAGGATGATTAAGAATATGGTATTAAAATTAAGATAGAGCTAAAATTATAATCGAATGATGTAATTTTTATCAACGGTAGATAAAAAATTATCCTGAATCGCTGATATAAATGATCATTAAATAATGTAATTATTATCGACGGTTTATGTGAAATACCCTACGTTACCGACATAAATTATCATTTAATGATGTACTTATTATCAACATTAGATTTAATTTTTTTTAATCCTACATTATCGACCGATATAGACTATAGACAGTTAAAATGTAGGTAAAACAGATTAACGAGATAATCAACAGAAATTGACATCAGTCGGCACGTCGGTAGATAGGGTACATCGCGCAACTCGGTCAGTATTGCAGGATGCGAAATTTTCAGGCGTCATATCCCCCTAGATTATCTACAATGCATTCTCTGGATAGATGAGAACGATCTAGTAGACGCTTACTGTCTCACGACAGTCACCTACAGAACTGCTAGTGCACCTTATGATGCTGTACGTATCCTCATTCAACAAGTGAAGAATGAAGGACACCGCTTTCCGCTAGAAGTTGCTCCAATGTTGGAAACACACTATGTAGATGATATCTACGGTGGAGCAGACAATTTAGAAGACGCAATCAAGGTGGCAGTGCAAACAAAAGCACTGTGCGCAGCAGGCTGCTTCCCGGTTGCCAAATGGGCTAGCAATAGTCCAAGGCTGCTCGCTGAAGTCGCTCCTAAGAAGCAGCTGAATACACCGCTTAAAGAAATCAGTGATGTACCAGTAAAAGTCCTGGGCATGTACTGGAATTCTCATACTGACGCTCTTCAGTTCAAGTACAGGCTACCAGCAGATACACCCAAGACAAAAAGAGCTATTTTGTCTGAGATCGCAAAGCTGTATGACCTGCTAAGAATTCTCGCACCGATTGTCTCCAAAGCCAAGATCTTCATGCAAGATCTGTGGGGAGATAGAGTGTCATGGGACGAACAATTGTCACCAGAACTCATCCATAAATGGACTGGATACCGCGACGATTTTCGATACATCGAATCCATCCGCATTCCACGCTGGAATAATATTGCACCTGGAGCAACAATAGAATTGCACGGGTTCTCAGACGCTCCGCAAAACGCTATGGCTGCCGCTGTTTATTTGAGAGTCACTGACGCTGATGGGAACAGAAAGGTCTCAATTTTGTGTTCAAAATCGCAAGTCGCACCACTGAAGACCATGACAATTCCACGCTTGGAATTATCTGCTGCGTGGTTACTTACACAACTGATACTTCATGTCAAAGAAGTTCAGTCGCTTGAAAATGTCAGGATCAATCTCTGGACTGACTCCGCAGTGACTCTCTCATGGATTAAAAGTCCAGCAAATCGCTGGAAGACATAGAGTGGGAAAAAATCCAAGAAACACTTCGAAACGTCTCCTGGAAATTTTTTCCAGGAAACCAAAACCCCGCTGACTGCGTTTCAAGAGGTATACCTACGCTTTAACTAAAACAACACGCTCTTTGGTGGCATAGAACAACTTGGCTTCATGAACCAGAATCTTCGTGGCCTACTCTGGAGCCTCCAACTGACAACGCGAGAAGAACGCCAAGGTCTGACACTCGTAACTTGGAAAGCAGAAAACTGCCTGCTCCAACAATTACTAGCGCATTACACGCAGCTGTTTCCGTTGCTATAGAAGTTGAGCATCTAGCATTGTGTCATCGACCGCTTCAAACGAGTTTCACAATCTTCGCTGGCCTACCCGCTTACTCCATCAGACCTGGAGCGCGCTAAATTGACCTTGATAAAGTTTACTCAAGGACAATACTTCGCTAGAGAGATACACACGCTTGAAGATGGGATGGTCTGCCAAAAAACAACAGCATCACCAAGCTGATTCCGTTCATCGACCATCAGGGAGTCCTGAGAGTCGGTGGCCGACTGAAAAACGCATTGCTGGATCAAGAAGAAAAGTATCCAGCGATCTTGCCGCGACAATCACTGCTTACATTAATATTAATTGATGATTCGCACCGCAAAACGCTTTACGGAGGCACTCAGCTTACGATCGCTGACTTACGAAAGAGTGTCTGGATCATTGGAGGCCGTGTTCCAATCAGATCATCCATATTACGCTGCGCTATCTGCACTAGACACCGTGAAGAACGCGCTCAACAGTTGATGGGTCAACTACCTGCCGCACGAGTGCAGCTAACTATAGCCTTCCTGCATACAGGACTCGACTGCGCTAGACGCATCACTCTGAAAACGTTCCAAGGACGTGGAGCGAAAACATACAAAGGCTGGATTGCAGTCTTTGACTGCATGTTCAGCTCAGCAGTACATTTAGAGCTAGTCACTGACTACACTGCTGCCGCCTTCATTGCCGCTTATCGCCGCTTTATCAGTCGCCGAAGTATCTGTCATACGCTATATTAAGACTGTGGAACCAACTTCGTAGGAGCAGATAAAGAGCTGAAACGACTATTCGCTGCAGGATCCCGCACACTTCGAGAATTATCAGTCTTAATCACTCAAGACTGCACGAACTGGAAGTTCAATCCGCCTGGAGCTCCACATTTTGGAGAAAAATGGGAAGCCGCTGTGAAATCTATTTCACCTTTGAAGAAAAATTGAAGATTCGCTGTTGATGCTTGAACAGTATTCAACGCTACTGGCTCAAATTGAAGCCATTTTAATTTCCAGACCGCTCACACCGCTGAATGAAGATTCAGATCATTTCCTCATCGGACAGTCACTGACCGCAGTTCCAGAGCCATCGCTGAAAGAAGTACAACCCGCTCGGCTCTCGCATTGGGAACAAGTCCAGCAAATGGTTCAACACTTCTGGAAACGCTATTATCAGGATTGCATCCACCGCTACCAGGCCATTTCAAAGTGGCACCATCAACGCAACGAGATTAAAGTGGGTTCAGTTGTATTGATCACCACTGAAGATCTCCCGCCAACCAGGTGGCCATTAACCAGAGTAATCGCTCTCCACCCAGTGGAAGATGGACAAGTCCGCGTCGTAACTGTCAAAACAGTCAACGCAGAGCTAGTAAGCCCAATTACAAAGCTCTGTGTCTTGCCACTAACATATGAAGAAGAAGATCTTGTCGACGCTGCCACTAACCCGGGGGAGAATGTTCAGTAAACAGGCCCAGCCGTGATGAATTCGCTCCTGGGGGACTCCTAAAATAATGAGCCGCACCTGACAGCCGCTCGTTCCCGCAATTATTAGCCAACCAGAAAATTGCGCTTTAAATTTTCTGACGCTTGTGCAAACCGAGTTACTCCGACGTCACTAACACGCTAGATCTATTGAATTTTCCTATTGATTATCGGTGTCAACATCGATAGAAGGAATTTCCTGATTAGTTGATCGCTCCGCTGACATGTGCAGTCAGCCTTCTTCCCGAAGCTGACGAGGAAGAAGACGCATTATTATCATTATCTTTTTATAACCACTCTTTTGAGTAGTCGCATCGCCATTTCGCTAATATTAATTCGCTAGTGCTAATTTAACGCTTTTTATCTTAATTAATTACTAATCCGCTTTTAAAAATTGTGCTTAATTTATTTTGAGTCTGTTTCAGATAATTTAGTTTGTTTGTGCAGTAATTCACCGCTTATTCCAGTGCCGATTTTGTGAACACCACGTGCTAACCGGCTTCGCTTTTCCAATCACGCTGTGCTTAACTTATCCGCTTGTTTAACAATAATCCGCTGAATAGTTAATTAAATATTAAGTGTATCTAGCGCAAATAAAGTTATAGTTGATATATTTAATAATATTTCCGCAGTTTGAATTGAGATAAACAGTATAAACCAGATCCAAAGTTTTTCGCTATTAGTGCGTTTTACAGTACTGCTTTTTCACCGTAGACGAGAGATAAGAAGGGATTCTGCGCAATTCCTAGCCAAAATGGATTTTTCGATAACCATCACGTATGCTACCCCCTCTAGTCCTTCTCATTCTTCCCCTCTCGTGCCCTATCTCCCGTGCCTTCTTCCCGCTTCCCTATCTCTCTATCTTTTTTTTGGGGGGAAAAATATAATTTGGATTCTCCAATCTAAGAAACCATCAGTGACACCTATCAATTATAGAACTCAACCCCACCTTACCCTCCCCCACAACCACCCACGTTATTTAACCGTTGCAATGGTTACCGTTGCCATGGTGACCGTTATTATGGTTATCGTTACCATATTTACCGTTACTATGGTTAAAAATAACATTATATAAAAAAATTAAAAAAACGGTTGGCCCTAAAAGCCGTCCCTGCAACTTCCCGCTAATTATATCTCAGCGCTCAAATTTGTACTAACTCCGAGCTCAAAAATCTGGTAAAAGTTTAAGATAACACTATTTCTTAAATTGTAAAACCGCAATACTTTTGAATAAACTAACTGATTTTCACGCGGTTGGTGGAATTCGACGCAGTTTTTTAGGCCTCATGAAGAGTCTTTGAGTTTTAATCGATCAAAGTAGGAATTATGATGTAATTCCGAAAAGACATTTTTTTCGGTTTTTTATCGACAACGATAACTCACAAACGGATGAACCGATTGTGACCGGGCAAGCGGGGATAGACGTAGTTCTTTGATGTTGAGAGCTGATTAGTTTTTGAAATTGATCAGTAAAGTCATTTTAAAGATAATCAATTCCAAATTGATGGCTTTACTCTGCTTCGAAATGATCGTGCACATAGACGGGGAGGAGGAGTTGCTTTATATATAAATAATGTCCTATCATTTCGTTACGTAACTGGATCAACTTATATTGAAAATCATCCTGAATATTTATTACTAGAAGTACGGCATGCGTCAAGACATAAAATTTTAGTTGGTGTATTATATAGATCACCGAATGGATATAATCTAGATATACTGGAAGAAGAGCTCGATGGAGTTATGGTACACTACAAGAATGTGATCTTATTAGGTGATTTGAATGCTGATATGTGTGTTAGTAGAAATAAAGCTGAAGAGATATTGGAATTTTGTGGCAGCTTAAGTTTGCATCTCCTAAACTATAACCCTACGCATCATACAGCAACTAGTCATACTTGGATTGATCTGTGTATGGTTAATGATCTGGACTGTATTATACCATCAAAGCAATCAAGTGAACCTTTTTTGGCAGACCATGATCTCATTTCGTTTGAATATAATTATCCAGCGCCAAGTCGGAAGCGGAAAACTATTCGATTTAGAAACTTAGCTGATATTGACAATTAACGATTAAATAACCTTTGCGCTAACTTAAATGTCGATATATTTAGTTTGTGTGACTCTGTGGATAAAATGAATGTAGAATTGTATAACAAAATCTAGGATGTCATTGATATTGTAGCCCCGGTGAAGACGAAAGTGGTACGTGAGTCTGCAGCTCCTTGAATTACTAAATATATTAGAGATCTTCAACGTAGACGGTCAAAACTGTATAGAATTTATAAAAGAACGGGGTTCGCGTATAAGGAGTATGTACAATTACGTAAATAATTCAAGCAAAGAATTATTGAAGCAAAAAAGAAATATTTTGAAACGAGATTTTCTACGGCCAGGAATTCTAAATCAATTTGGAATGATTTTAGGGCTCTAGGCCTAATCAAAAGAGATGACTCCGATCTACCTACAGACTTAAATTTGGAAAACTTGAACGAGTTTTTTGTAAACATTGCTGGTAGATCGAATGATCTTGACTTTGAATATATTAATTATCACGCTCTTCGATGCGATTCAGTATTTAGTTTTGGTGAAATAAACCCTATAGAGGTGAAGCATGCGTTAATGCGAATATCTTCGACATCGGTGGGCCCTGATGGTTATTCAATCAAAATATATAAATTGCTTCTGCCTTTCTTCTTGCAAATATTTACATTCTTTTTCAATAGTTCGTTTTCAAAAGGGGAATTTCCATCGTACTGGAAATCATCTTATGTACAACCACTACCTAAGAAGAGATATCCTGCCGATTTTGGTGATTACCGACCAGTATCTTTAATAAGCACTTTATCGAAAGTTCTTGAAAGATGTGCATATCAGAAAATATTGAAGTATGTCATGAATAAAGGTATTTTTGATAAATATCAGACTGCTTTCAAAGAAGGTATGAACACGCAATCTGCGATCATTACACTCTTAGATGACATTAGGCTTAATATGGACAGATCTATAATAACTACAGCAGTGTTCTTCGATTTTTCAAAAGCATTTGACTCGGTAATTCATAATATATTGTTACGTAAGCTTAAATTCATGGGATTTGACAATATTGCCGTACATTGGATATCAAGTTATTTAAAAGGAAGAAAGCAAGCTACGCGTAATAATAGTGGAAAAACTTCTTCACGGAAACATGTGCTTAGAGGTGTGCCTCAAGGTAGTGTATTGGGACCACTACTGTACTCATTCTATGTGTCTGATTTAAGTCTTCAATTAGTGAGCTGTAAGCATTTGTTTTATGCAGACGACCTAGTAATCTACGTGTTATGTGACATTGTTAAAGTTAATCAGTGTGTTGTGAAACTTAATAAAATTATTAAAAATATTGTATTATGGTGTTGTAAAAATGGACTTAAATTAAATGGGTCAAAATCGAATGCTGTAATATTTGTTAGCACCCATAAGATAAATAGTGATCTATATACGTCAACGGATAAAATTGTAGTTGATAGTGTTAGCCTTCATTATTCACCGACGGTAAAATACTTGGGAGTCATTTTAGACAATACACTGTCGTGGAAGAAACAAGTGTTAGATGTTTGTAAGCGAAGTATGCGTATTCTAGCACAGTTAAAAATGCACGACAACATCTTTAATACTGCAATTAAAACAAAACTTATTACTACTCTAATTTTTCCGTTGTTTGATTATTGTGTGGTAATGTACACAGATATTACTTGTAGACTACAGTTAAAACTTCAAAGGAAAATTCAAGGCTACTAAAAGGTGATATAAGAGAGGATTATTTGAAATTGCCTATAAGCCGACTAGTTAAATACGAGAAATCATTTATTATATCGGCTATACGGGTTTGGAATTTACTACCACCTAGTTGTACTAATTTACCATCATTTGGTGAATTCAGAGAAGCTTGCTATAGACATTTTATTAGGATCCAAAACAATAATTAACAACAGTCATAGTAAATAAGGTTAAAATTAATTTAAATGTCAGATTAGAGCAGGTATTATTATCCATCAAGCATTATATTAAAAATTTAAAATACTTATGTTATATGTATATATATTATTCAATGGTAATTAATAATCAAAATGATGTTAAAACTATAATTATACTATACAACAATGTAATTATATGTATATAAAGGATGGCCGCAAGGAGCTTCGACTCCATGGCCAAATAAATTTTTCTATCTATCTATCTGTCTATCTAAAAGTAATTCCAAAAAAACCACATTTGAAAAATTTTTTTTGTAGTTTTTTTGAAATTTCTCAAAATATACCGGTTCGAATTGTATTCAAAATCCAAGTTTAGTTGAGCCCTGCGAATGGCACCAACCGCGATCAAATCGGTCGAGCCGTTCAAAAGTTATGATAGGTTTACATACGGCTACACACACAAACACACACACACACAACACACACATAAAGACATACGGACACCACCGCGGAAACATTCGGGGAGACTTCCTAGGACCTCAAAACATCAACATAAGTTAAAAACTTGATTTTCGAAAAACGGGGTAAAACTTCCAGATTTTTCAGCGGCATGTTAAAAATGTTGTGTGAAGTACGTGATTAACTTTGAATTGAAGACTTGAATATAAAACGATAATAAAACTATTAGAGATCGGAAAGAGTATATCAAATAATAATGATTATTCAATTTTATTTATTTCAAACACACTTTATATAAGTTAATGAATCTGAGATTACTGATAATCATAAAATGGTATTTGACGCAATTTATTGTAACTAATTCATGTGCGATTACTAATAATTATTTATCACTTTATTTATCGATACAAAAATAGACATTTTTTAGTTAACATAAGAAATACAGATTAACATTAATAGTGTACCCAGCGAAGCGGGCGAGTGGCTGCTAGTATATATATATGAGGGTGTGCCAAAATATAACTTCCGTGAGGAACCTTTTAAAATTAAAATTTTGAGTTGCGCTTTTAACAGCAGCTGTGTTTAGGCATTTCAGCGGAAATGTCCAAACTAAACTTCTGTTAAAAAATTCTATGAAAATCAAATTTATCGTCTCACCCCAAAATATCTCAGGAAACGCCCAAACGCAGCCCCTGTGAAAAGCGGAACTCAAAATTTTAATTTTAAAAGGTTCCTCACGGAAGTTACATTTTGGCACACCCTAATATATATATACTAGCATATATATTTATTGTAACAGTTTTGCCTGCTCAAATTGGCCCCTTATCAATTTATAAACAAACTAAAAATTTAACTATAAACTACAAAAATTATTAGGGCGCCATCAGGTTTATTATCACAGTTCCTGGAAAATTACTCGAAAGCCAACAGTGGAGTGTTCAACTCCCGAATATCCTCGTCCAGGCCGCCGAAGAAAACAAACAATACACCCGTCGACAAACAGGCTGGGTTAGAAACCCCGTTGGACGCCAGTTACTCTTTTATTAGGGAAGAGTAACAAACCCTTGATCTATCAGGGCCTTTCAAAAGTCGATTTTGTGACGAAATATAGGAAGATGAATAGAGAGAAAGGAGAGTAAATGCATATGCGTAAAATATGACCTGCAAAATTAAAGAGACAAATAAATATTCTCACGGTGGTCGTAATCAAAATAAACGAAATATCTTTAATATTCAAAATGCTTGACCTAATTATAAATCATAAAATAAATTGACAGATTTATATTTATTAAGGAGGTATTCTGGTGTAGGAATTTGAAAAAATCGATTTTTTTTTGCGTTTTTTCAAAGTTTAGACTGTAACAGTTTTACCTGTTCAGGTTAGCCCCTAATCAATTTTATAAATAAACTAACAATATTAACAAAACAATATAATTATCAGGGCGCCACCAGGGTTTTTAATCACGGTTCCTGGAACCGGTCCAGAGCTGAGAAATCTTATTCTTAGGGTAGAGAGAGTGGAGGAAGGTTGCTGCTGAATAATAAATGATTAATTAACAAGATCGGCCAACATTTATTAACAATAACAATTTTAACAATATCTCGACTTATAACAAGTTAACAAAATTTCACTCAACTCATACACACTGTCCACACTTAACAATATCCTTATCCTAATACGTGCCCCTTTCGGCGTCTACACGTGAAACTTATTGACAAACCAACTAAACTAACTAAACTTTTGATCACCCGCACAGAGACCAATCATATGCAGGGGTCGTTGACTCGGCTCACAGGAGTAACAGCCCAGTGACCAAACGTAGACCTAGATACTCCTGCAGCTTATTCACCCTGTACTACAGAACAACAGCCCAGTGACGAAACGTAGACCTAAATGTTCTGCAGCCCACTCTCATAACCCGCTTCAGCTACAGCAGTAACAGGCCAGTGACGAAACGTAGACCTAGATACTCTGCAACTCACACATAACCCACACTTGTCTCACACTCACACTACTGACTTGACTTTA
>JZSA01007520.1:0-31778 GCA_000956155.1 Cotesia vestalis
TATATATAATTTTGCATGCCTGTATATTGCTCCATATATAGTCATATATAATTATATATAAGCTTATATACAATGCTATGCATAATCGTGTATGATTATATATGATTATATAGAAAAATTTTTCCTCAGGTATGTCTGTAAAAATATAAGTGCAATAAATACAGTATGGTAATAAATTTTAATGTTAACATTAATTTTAAGTAGTTTATTCCACTGTTGTATACTTGTTTTTTGTGAATATATCAATTAACTTGAAAGTAAGAAGAAATTTTTATATAGTCTAATTATATATAAACATATATAATTATATATACTTATAAATGGGACTGTATGTAATTTTGCATGGTTGTATATTGCTCTATATATAATTATATATAATCTTGAATAGCTGTATGTTGCTCCATATATAGTCATATATAATTATATATAATCTTGCATGGCTGTATGTTGCTCCATATATAATTATACGAAACCCCGACAGTCATTATATATAATTATATATAGTTATATATAAAGTTTTTTACCCGGGGAGGAACATACAGATTCATGTACCATCAATCATCGGGGAAGTGCTGGGAAAATGGAAGTAGATGCTGTGGTTGAGATATTCAACAGAGGGGTTGAGAAGCACGGAGTAAAATACAAAAAATATATTGGAGATGGAGACTCCAAGACATTTAAAGGAATTCTTGATATGAAACCCGTATGATGATAATCCAGTTGTCGAAAAAAAAAGAGTGTGTTGGTCACGTACAAAAAAGTATGGGGTCTGAAACACAAAATAATAATGAATCACTCAATTCATTGATATGGACTTTTGCTCCAAAGCAGATCCACGCTGAAACTCAAACGATTCAGATTGCTAATTATTTAGCTGTTGCTATTTTTAATGAAGGTTTTATACCTATTTTGAAAATGATGGAACTCATGGGCATCACCGTCAGTACTGAAGCGCATACATTTGCTGTCAGACGAAACGAAATAAGGATTGACCGCTCTGAACTGCGAGCTTCTGCTGCTTCAAAAGAAGGCAGAACAGCTCGGTTAGCAGAGAGAACTTCGTAAGACATCAATTATGAAAGAAAAGAAGGCCCAATGTATAGATGTGGGATCGCCGATTAATCCAAAGTGAGTATTAATTATTATTATCTGAGTTATTCTGTCGAAATTTTTTCTCAAACTTCAAGCGCGTTTTTCTCAAAACTACTTTTTTTGAGGTGGTTGTCATGATATCTCAAGTTCTACTCTACCGATTCATTTAAAATTTTGAGAAAACTTTTGTTATACATCTTTCTATGGCTCCTGCCGTAGATTTTAAAAAATTTCTACTTGAAGTATTTTTAAAAAATTCGAGAAGATCAAAAAAAGAGGGTAAAAAAAAATTTTTTTCTAAAGTTGACGCCATTTTGTTAACTTTTGTTTTTTTTTTTTTATTTGGCAAAGGTCAATCCGATGGCGACATCTTTACTGATGAAAAATTTTTTTTAATTTTTTTGTTTTAGACCAATACAAGGGTCAGAATCATGTCAACCAGGGAGCACCATTTTTTTTGTAGCCCCCGCTCCACCGGCCTGTAATTTGAAGATTTTTTAATTTTTTTTTATATTTAATGTTTTTTTTATATTCTTCTATTGACAATAAAAATTATAACAAACAATGGATAGTAAAGATTTTTTTTATTTGTTTTTAATATCCGTTTGAAAAATACCTAAAATTTAGGCGTCTACACCAGAATACACCCTTAAAGCCAATTATTGGACAAGAAAATTATAACGGTTCAAATTATGGGATTATTCCTGACATAAATTAATCATTCAATAATTAATGATAAACAATTGCCTTTAATCATTCACGGGCTATTACATAAATTATTATTTATTCGAAGTACCGAATCTATTATCGGCTTCGCCATCGTTGGCTTTATTTATATTCTTATTCTATTAAATGCTCTATAAAATAATAATAATAATAATAATAACAGTATGCTAGCTCGACGGCTATCCCAAATTCCAAATAATAAGTTCAACTTATAACATTTATATTGTTCGATTCGAGCTAATACCGGAACCTCCCGTCAACTTGGGTGAGAAGTCTTACGTTGTTTGAGTTGTCTGGGGCCTTGAAAAAGGCCGTTTGTTAGAAAAGTCCTGAGAAGAACTGATTTCAAATGGCCTTGAAAAAGACCGTTGTGGTCACTGCTAAGCAGTAGTCTAGAGATGACTTGTTAGTCACTCGCTCTTGAAAAAGAGCCTTGAATTTTAAGCTCTGAAAAGAGCTATTGAGATGGGCAAATGCAAGTTAACCTTGCTCTCTTGAGATGACTTGTAAGTCACTCTTCTAGTTCTAAAAAGAACTATTGGGATTGGAGCTCTGAGAAGAGCGGTTTTGCCTTAGCTCTGAAAAGAGCTATTGAGAAAGTACGAGAGCGTTGCTGTAGTTGAGACTGACAGCGTAGCCGAGATGGTCTGAATTGGCCGGTTGTTGACCTTGAACTGAGGATAGTCAAGCTTTGCACGCTTGCTATCCAAAAAAAAACTACACTATAGAGGTAAGCCTTGCTCGCTTACTGTAGACTCTTGAGGTAATTCTTCTTCTTCTTCTTCTTCTTCTCATATGTTTGAAGAGATACGTTATGAGCTGAATGGTGTAGAGATTGACAGATGTAAGAATGTAGGCATTACCAGTGTTATGAAAGGATACGCTTCTCTGAGTCCAGGACAGCAAAATATTTTGGACAATGCTGGTTAGATTGTTAATGAAGATGACAACAAGTTGACTGATAATGGTAGTTATTTTGATATCTCCGTACCTCTGAGTTTCATCCTTGGATTTGCTGAAGATTATCAACGAATTATCGTGGATGCCAAGCAAAAACTGATACCGATCAGATCAAATACTGATCAAAATGCTTTTGTTGGTACCACTGAAAATGAAAATGTTACAATTACGATTCTAATAAAAATTGAGTGGATTGTACCGTAAATAACAATGTCTGACAAGCAAAAAATCGAGATGTTGAATTACATGACCTCTGATCTAACTATCCCAATCAGTTTCCGGACTTAAGAATTGTATGAGTATCCACTGCTACCAGCTACCAGCAAGCACATTTGGGTAATCAAAACAACAAATCAACTCGAGAAACCTCGTTTTGTCATCCTTGGATTTCAAACAGCAAGAAAAAATCAATCGAATCAAAATGCAAGTGAATTTTATCACTGCAGCATAAGAGACATTAAGCTGTTCTTGAACTCTCAGAGTTATCCACATGGAAATTGGAACCTCAACATTACGCATAATCAGTATGCTTTGATGTATGACATGTACACAAATTTTCAAAGTGCTTACCATGGAAAAGAAGCTGAACCACTATTAGCTAAGAATGATTTTCTGAATAAAGTACCTTTGTATATAATTGATTGTTTCAAGCAGAATGAGTCAATCAAGTCTGAGCCTGTGGACATACGACTGAAGTTTGAATCATCAGCACAGTTTCCAAATCAAACTGCTGCTTACTATTTAATAATTCACGACCGAATAGTGGAATACAATCCAATCAGCAGCACTATATGAAAACTAACTTAATAGTACAGTTTGATCCCAAACCCACCAAACATTACATGTATGTGGTGGACTTTGCATCCAGACAAGCGAGGAAAAGTACATGGGAACAAGCAGCAAAAGATAGAGAATGATTTCGCCGACGAATACGACAATTAAATAAAATTATTGAACCTGTACTAATTAATAAACTTAATGTCATTAAAAATAGTAAATAAAGAACAACGTTATTGTAATTTTGTGTTTATAGTCGTTAACCTTACTATAATAAGTATAAAAATAAAAAAATTTAGTATAGAAGTTGAGTATACACATTAATTAAAACCAATATTAGAACACAGCTCTCTTGAAATTTCAACAATTGATTTTCCAGAGTGATTGATAAGCTTAAACTTACTGTAGTTGGTTCCAATGTAGAGTAGATTCAAAGTATCACCTAAAATTAAAATTTTAATTTTTAGTATTATGTCATGATTGTTGAGATATTTTTGGTTAGTTGCAGCAGGGAAGAATGATGCAAAGTTGTTGTCGAAGTCAATTTCAACGTTGAGTCCATGATTAGTCACAACAGTTCTAACTCCGATTAGTTTGTAAGTTTTTTAACTCTTGGACTTGATGTCCACGCTGATAGAAATTAATTTTTAGTAATTTTGATTCGTCTAAGAATCCACGAACTTTAGTTCAAAATTAATAAACTAACATGGGATAAAATATTTCACAATATAAAATATTTCAATTAATAATCCCTGATATAAATTTCGATAAAAATTCCATGTAAAAATTGTCATTCACAAAAGTCGACACACTCAGAATTTAGACTTTAGAACATTCGTTAGTTTGGTTGTTTTGACCTTGGGTATATCATATTTACGGCGTCATAAAATTCTACTGACGCTCGATCAAAAATCCGCGAGAAAACACTTGTCGTTTTTTTCAAGCATAAAAATTAATTACTCGTTTTTTGAATTAATTGTTTATAAAATTATAACAATTTATGAAACGATTTTCAGATGTTAAATAAATAGAATTGATTAATTTTAGTTGATTAGAATTTCTCGCTAAGAATGTTAAGAGAATTTTTCCCTCAAGGTCGACTGAGTGACTCTCGGGTATAGATCCCCATGAAAATCACTCAGTCCAAACTAACGAACGTTATCAATTCTGATTAATTAAATAATCGTCGATTAAGTGATCAAATTAATAAATAAAAATGGAGAAGTAACCAAGTAATGGGTAAACCGCGGTCCACTTCTTTTCCACAGAGTAATTATTGATACCTTGACGAACGAAACTATGATCTAACTCACTCGTTGAGGATAAAGTCCTAGTTATAGTTGGCTTCCTTCGTCTCGTCACTACTCCGGGGATCGGTCCTTCTTGATTTCCGTGGCACTCTGTCTACCGGTCGCACTACTTCTACCTTTTTCACTGCACGGCTCACCTATAATAACCCAAAACTACCCCCTACTCTCTCGTTAGGCCCGAAGATCGAGACGCGCCAGTGCTAGGTCGAACAAAGATCGATATCCGGCGACTTATCAATTTAGGGTAATTTTACCTTGTTACAATTTATATATATAAATATATATACATATATATATATATATATATATATATATATATATATATATATATATATATATATATATATATATATATATCAGCCGTGAGCTGATTAGACGCGCAGCTTTTTAGCTGCACTATAGAAAAAAAAACCACATGTTGCCGGAAAAAGAAATAACAATAATCAATTCTGATCAGGACGCCATTCGAGTCATTGTTATAATCCGTAAATTATTTTTGAAAATTCAAAATTTTGAAAAGATAATCATCCGATTACTTGTTGTTTTTTTTGCTGGGTCGATTCTGATGACATTCAATTGCTAGTTGATAATTGCCGTACGTTCGAACTGTAACAAAAGAGATTATTACGTTGCAAAATTTGCAAGAGTTGCTGGTATTTTTCGACCACGAAGATTTTTGTGACGCCATCGCCGAGAATTTTTGCCGCCTATCAGCACAGCCCACGCCGGTTTCTTGAAACTTCGCACCGTCCACGAGGTCGACTGAACGGGGTAAGTGCAGTCGCAGTCTTATTTTATGCACCTGGGTGTCTTCACCGCGACTCACGACCGAGCTGTGGCCTTGGAAGGTTAATTTTTTTTGGTTATAACCAAATTAAACTATATAGTCTTTCGAATTTAATTTAATTGAATTTAATTGAATTCAATTGAGTGAAATTAATTTGAATTGAATTTTTTTTTGTTTGTTTTTTTTTTTTTTTGTTAAGTTACGAAATTGTTTTTTTAAAAACGAAAAATCGTACCGAAAAATTTTTCTATTTCCGAATTTTTTCGTGCCGGAAATTTGATAATTGTATTGTTGAATTCCGACTTCGGGGTGACGATAGTCAGGTGCCAGGTACCATCGGTCGTGTATGAAATCTGTTAAAAATTGTGTTACATTTGTCAAATTTTGGGTAAAAGTTTTTCTTTGTGAATTGCGTGCCAAAAAAAGTTTGCTCGGCCGGAGTGCCATCTACGAGCGCCAGTAGGCGTCACATCTCGAGCTGTGTTTCCCACGTTTTCCCGACTGGTAACAAACCGTTACCGACGGCCCTGTTACCCGCCGCGAACGATAATTTAAATGATAAATTGCGATATTGACATTTATTTGGCTTCAAATCGATTAAATTGACTAAGTTTTTTTTGTTAATGCGAGTAATAAATTTTTTTTTTGAACTAATTCGACAAAAATTTTTTTTTGTAATTTGATTAATTTGCCTTGTTAATAAAAATAATTCGACGTTGTACTGATTATTTCGATTAATTTTTTTTATTAAATTATTCGAATTAATTTCGTGTGGAACAAATTCGACGTCCCAAGTTAAATTTTTTTTTTTAACTAAAAAATTTTTTTTTCTCGTTTATTTTTTTTTCTTCTGCGAAACTATTGTCATTTGTTTTTTTTATTTTTGCGTATAAAAATATTGTTCTACTGCTTTTGCGATTGACTGCGTTACCAATTCCGATTGGCTTTGTTATTGTGGCGATTTTAACAACATCATTGAACGAGTAATTAATTATAATTTTTTCTTGTTGATCTTATTTTTTTTTTGTTTTGCTTGTTATTTCTGGTAATTGACGACTTGCGAATGTTATTCGACCCCTTAATTAATAATAAATAAATTGAATCATAACCGTCCCTGCGCATTGATTTTTTTTTATTATTTTTTTTTATTTATTTTTTTTTTTTTAATTATCATTCCGAACGGATTTCCTGCTACCTTATTATAAACTTTTGAATCTCTTCGGCCTCGACCTGCCGCCCAACGACGATCGATCGTGAACCACCGAACCGTGAAACGAGAAGTTCCTGGCGCCCAACAATCAACGAACCAGGTAAGCAAACATTTAGTGCCGAGAAAAAACCATTATATATATATATTGAGACACTACAAATTGTCCCGACTTTATCAGCCTGGCGAACTACCACCCGAAATTTTCGTTACCGACACTAGCTAAAATAATAGGTAGTCCCGTGACGTCACAAGACGACACGAGGAGGGGAAAACGGTCACAAACCCCAATACTTGAGCGGTGATCGACACTTCAATCTATCCCTCGGTGTCAACTACCACGCTAGATTTCCGAGTCAATTTACATATACTACTATTACTACTATCAGGTGACTACTTACCAAAATTACCTAAATTTATAAAAGTCTATTGTTTAATTAATAAGATTATATTATTCCTGCTATTATTATTATTTTATGTTAAGTAAATATTAATACGATCATTATTAATAACTAATTATCCCTAAACTCAAGTATAAATAACACATGTATACAGCCAATTTACTGTACTTCGTTACCGAGGTATTATAAGTTCATTTAAAGTGTTGATTTAGTAAAATAAAGTTAAGTTTTGTTATAATTTTTGTCGCCGATCAACATTCATTTATAAAACCATTAACGTTTATTTCACACAATTGTCTACAATTAATCAGAAAGCCAATCAAGGACGAAGGACTATCTTTGCAGTTAAAATTGTAAGTTATTAAAACAAGTTAACTGGCGCACGTGGGAACTTCTGTCTAAAACTAATAAATCCATCTAAAGACAAAGACAATCATTAATTCACGGGAGCGGAACATCCCAGGGCAGCGAATCCCAATTTTTACGAAATCTAGGCGATTATTCCTTATCCCCGAGGTTTAGTGGCCTAGACAATTAAATTTTTAAGATAAACAAAAATTTAGTGTTTCAATATATATATATATATATATATATATATATATATATATATATATATATATATATATATATATATATATATATATATATATATTAGCGACGCGTATTGAAGCACAACGGGAGAATTTTTTTACCGACGACGGTAGAATTTAAAGTTTGCGGACACCGTGTAAGAGGAGGATTCAGTTAATACGATGTTTATTGTAAAATGTTGAGACATAAATTTTTCTATTTTTGATAAATTTATTTATCAACCCACTAAAACCTCGCAGATAAGAATTTTAATCGGTTGAACCTCTAAATATTGATTTTGGACCACCAACTCTCGGAAATCCGCTTCCTTACAGACAACGTAAATCGTGTTTTGAGTAAATAGAGAGTGTAGAAATTTTTTAGGAAGATACGAAGTCTCACGTGTTGCCAGTAATAATTCTTCATTTACTTACAATACGCAGCGATGATTAGAATATTTGGGATGATTGACACAGCAATCCTTGAACAATAAATCTCTGAAGGTTTACGTCCTTCAAAGGCCTCAAGGTGAATGTGGTTGATGTACGATGAGCAACTTATTAACTTATTCACACACAACTTAATTTTACCAATTAAACACGTGTATTCGGTGACGATAAATTATAACTTTATTACCATCTACTTTATCAACAATAACGAATAAATGATATAATTAAACAATATAAAGTTAGTAGTAATACAATAGAATTATGAAATAGGATGTATGAATATAATAGATTGATAGGATGATTTAGTAGCGTGTAGCTAGTTGGGAGCTGGATCGAAGTCTGCTCTATACTTTTCGGACTGGACGCGTCGTGGGCGTTCATCCCCACTATTTTCCGGGACTCCTACCGTCAGGAAAAATCGATTAAGATTAACCCAGTGTCGGTAACGAAGGTTTTTGGGCGGCTAATTGGAAGCTGATAGGAACTGGACAATTTGTAGTGTCTCAATATATATATATTTGGGTGGATAAAAAAAAAAAATTGGTTGTTTTTTTCATACTGGAAATACTGGGAATTGTACCTGGAGGCTTACAAATTTAGTTGTACTCCCTCGATGAGCTGCAACTCCTTGTCTCAGGTGCTGATATCAAATTTCTCTTGGTGAGATAATGTGGGATGGCGGCAAAATCCTCGGTCACTGCGTCGCATACTCCTTGATAATTATCCTCCTGTAATCGCGAATTGACAATAGTTTTAATTAGAAATTAAGATTAATTTAAGCAATCTGATATCCTGGCCTAGCAAGCAGTTTAATTAGCAAGGTTTCATCGTCTTGTTCCACTTTGGTCGAGCGAAATAAAAATAATTACCTGGATTGGAGTTTTTCGCATGTTATACAGAGGCTGCTCGATTACACTAACTCTTCAGAATTTTGATAGTGCGTTTCATCGTTCACTCTGCCGTTCCCACTCACACTACGCCGGCACCTCCACCTTGGGGCCTTGCTAAATAATTTCAAACTATGACTAGGAGAGCTTAAAATCACAGTGCACTGTGATCCGTCGATAATTAACTTAATGCGGGTAAAAGGGCCTTTACCAGGTAACGATCACTCCGTTACAGCGGTAACAAGTTTATGTGTTTGTCTAATATCAAATAAACGCACACCAAATTACTACAAACTTATTGAGGTCCAGGGGCGAAGCTCCGGCGGGGGTTGGGGGGCGAATCGCCCCATTTTAATAACATAGATTTATGTTAACATTATGTATTGGTCTAATATATTTTAATGTTATGAAACTATACGTTATTGACAAATACATTTATATTCACATGCATTGCTGACTCTTAATATCTTAATCCATTCAAGGTTTTTCTTCTGATAATAATTTTTGTTGTAACGATAAAATATTCGATAAATTTTTGAATGATAATTTTCGGTTCTGTAAGAATTTTTTTAGTCGACAAGTTTTCAAGTATTTTTTGTATGTGATAAATTTTTGTATGAGAAATATTTGATGAGACATTTTTGTATCGAGAAATTTTTATGGATAAATAAAGACACGGAGCCCTTGCTATTTAAGCTGTTTTATATTCCCTATTTTGGGGATATTTCATAATTAAATAAGTAATATGAGTAGTGCACTTTAGGATTTTCCAAGTATTTTTTAGATCTATCAAATAATATAAAGTCTTTTTGTCTAAAATTCGTGTTTTGTTTCAGTCACTAGACGGATTTGCAATGGCTGTTGCTGCAGATGGTCGATTTTTGTACATCTCTGAGACCGTTTCAATCTACTTAGGATTATCTCAAGTGAGTATAAATTTGGATAACCAATAAAATTCAATACCACTACTCCCTGCATACACTGTCAAGATGTTCCCAAGATGTTCCCATGCCCACAGCGAAAGGTTTTAAAAACCATTTTTGACATTTCGAGTAGAACGCCTCCATGCTTCATCCGTTTTATAGACTTTATGTTTATACCCGTCGTGAGTGTGTGTGTGTGTGTGTGTGTGTGTGTGTGTGTGTGTGACACGCTTATAACTTTTGAACGACTTAACCGATAGGTACCCACTTAACGGCGTTCTACAGAATTTCTTTACACTTAGATGTCCTGTAGTTTTGAACCGATTCGGAAGGATAGATTTTGAGAAATTTAGAAAAATCTCAAAAAAAATCAAGGAAACAAATTTTTTGAAAGTAATTTTTTTGGAATAACTCTCAAACGGCTCTATCGATCAATTCCAAAAACCATCCCGCCCTTAAGCTTAAAAAACCACGTCGATTGCGGTTAATCCGGTCAGAATCAGGTGATTTGTTCAGGGGATATCGTGAACAAGAGAAAACCGAAAAAAGGGTATTTTTGACACAACTTCGACATATCATTCCGGATCGTTTTTGATGTCATAAAATAATTATAAGAACTCAAAAAACTGCGTTGTTCTCTGCCAAGAACATGAGAATCGGTTGATTGGTTCGCGAGATATTGTCGACGAAATATTTGGAAACAAGTGATTTTTTAATGTAACTCCGACATTTTTTAGAATAATTTTCAAACAGTTATACGGATCAAGTAAAAAAAATCAGCTTTTATCATAAAAAAACCACGTCGATTGCTGCAAAGCTGGTCAAAATCGTTCGATTCGTTCGAGAGATATCGTGAACAAAAGATAACCGAAAAAATTTTTTTTCAGAGTTACTCTGAAATGCTTTGTTTAAATAATTTAAGCTCAAAAATTTTCAACGAGACAGAAACAACTGCATTGAAAGCTGCCAACCGCGTGAAGATTATTTGATTCATTCAAGACTTATTGCGGTTTAAAAATTAAGAAGGGCCATTCGGCAGCCGAAATGGAAGTAGATTTCACAAACAGCTAATTTTAATCATAAATATTAATAATAATAATAATAATAATAATTACAATGTAAATTGTAAAATAATATAATAAAAAAAAGGCATTGGGAATGAAGATGATTAACACACACACACACACACACACACACACACACTCTAATGTCTCGTGTCGGGCTTGCGGAGTCGCGCATCGGGCGCCTATCCAGGTGTCGGATAGGGGAGTGCCCGGCAGTAATGACAGGTACCGAGCAATAAAATACCAAAACCTAGCAAACATCGCTACGGAAATATCACAACATATTCAAAAATCGTTTACAGCACGAGGGATGGATTTCTTAGTGCCGGCGAGGGAAGGTGTGCAAACGGTCCTGAACTCGTTGTTATCAAGCGACCGTTATGACAGTGGCGTGGACCCTATGACTCCGCTGTCTAGAAATACTACAGGGAGTACGAAAACCGCCCAGATGGAAAAAGATGGACAGTCGAGCAACGTTCTTCTAAAGAGTAGAGGACTTATTGTTCCCGTCCCCATTCAAGCGCACAGAGAAAGGATTAACTATTTACCAACTACCACTGGCCATCACTCACCAATGGAGTGGCTCGGTATTAAAATCGAAGAGATAGCCAACTTCATAAAATGCCAGAAGAATCTCCATCACGAGATCAGAAAATTGATTTGGTCCATTGCTACGGCAAATAGGTTGGCCAACAAAGCACCAGAAATGTCAGTTGTTGGTTGGCATATAGTCTGGATAAGAGAGCACCAACAACCTGAACAGGTGTCCTTTGGCGCAAAATCTACTGCGCCAGAGTATCGTTGAAGACAAAATTGACATCTGCCTCATTTGCGAGCATCATCTCAACATCTAAAAAAGAGCATGGTTCGTTGATAAGTACGGCACGGCAGCAATCTGGATCGCCAACACAAAGAACATTACCGTTGACAACAGCAGAAGGATTCATCTGGATCAAAACTCCCACGACCTACTTTATGAGCGTTTACTTTTCACCCAATGAAAGGATCAGGGTGTTCCGACAAAATATGGCAGACATAGAGGACGCCATCGGTAAGTTTAACGAAGAACTCATTGTGGCTGGCGATTCCAACGTGAAATCGGCTAAATGGAGTAATGATTTCTCTGACACTAGAGGCAACGAAGTAGCAGACTTCACAGCAAGATTTGACCTCATCGTGCTAAACATAGAAAATACTACGACTGTCAAAAGACGAGGATACCAGGAATCTATGCTCGATATCACATTGGCGACTCCAAGGGTCGCGAACATGATCGAGGATTGCATAGTATCAGAGGAATATAGTGGCAGTGGTCACCAACATATGACATTCAACATTTGACTAGCACCTATTCCGGTACCACGTCGTGATCATCGACCACGGAAATGAAATGCCTAAAAGCTCGATTTAGAGACACTACGAACTTCTCTGACATGAAGCTCGTCTTCTTTTCAGAACAACCTGATTCCGAATACTTGTTACGAGACAGGAATATGAGTGTCAAAAGCGATGAAATCGATCATCGCTTCATGTGATGTTCCTATGCCACGGATGAAAAAGCGAGGCTGCCATGGACCGGCATACTGGTGGTCTGAAGAAATAGCAGAACTTCGGAAAAAATGTCGCGAGCTACGACGGCTAGCAACGAGAGCTGCGAACGCTCCCCTAATCAAGATTTACATTCAAGTGAGTACAAGCAGGCCAAAAAGAATCTAAACCAGGCTATAAAATCAAGCGAAGCGAAATTGTGGCAAGAGATCTGTAACGACCTAGACAAAGACATCTGGAGTTAAACCTACCAAATTATCACCAAACGACTTAGGAAGGATTTACCAGAAGCGCCGAAACCACCTGCCTCAATGAGCAGCATTTTTGCAGAGCTGTTTTCCAAATACCTACCTCGGGGAAGAAGAGATTACATGAAAAACAGCGTAACACTTTTCTCAACCAAGGAACTGCAGGATGTGGCGAAGACTCTCAAGATAGGAAAAGCACCTGGCCCTGATGGTTTTCCGGCATCAGTGATCAAGATTGTAGCCCTGGAATACCCAGATATACTTCTGAATGCTTACAACGCATGCCTAGCAACCGGCACGTTTCCAACGGCCTGAAAGCAGCAGAGATTGGTTCTGTTAAACAAAGGTAAAGGTAGCCCTATAACACCTTGGTCGTTCAAACCACTCTGCATGCTGGACATTGCTCGAAAACTGCTCGAGAAGCTTTATTTGCGTTCGAGAAAGCAAAAGTCTACGACGCTAAAACCAGTGGCGACAACATGAAGGAGGCAAAAACGAAGATAAAGCCGGAACGCATCAAAAGTGGCAGGACCGATGGACCTTGGGAGAGACGGGCAGTTGGACACCGTGTCGGATCCTAAACACAAATGTCTGGTTTTCGTGGAAGCACGGGGACACGGACTTCTTCCTAACCCAGCTAATGACAGGACACGGACAGTTCAACGCCTGTCTTTTTGAGATGGGACTGCACCCGACGAAAACGTGCAAATACTGCCCAAACAAAATTGATGACGCCGAACACACGTTCTTCGAGTATGATCGGTGGTAAGACAATAGAAGCAGCACCGAAAAAACTATTGGCACCATGCTCTCCCTCGAGAGCTTGATAGCCTGCACGCTCGGAAAATAAGATTTGGTCATCTGTTGCAGCCTACGCACAGCGCTTTCTAAAAGAAAAACCTCACAAAGCGACCAGTAATCAGGAGTAGGCGTCGGGAAACGCAACATGGACTGGATTGCAGTAATGGTCATGCGGTTCCAATTCAGTTATCTCTGTACCATCCTATTAACCGATCAGCAAGAACATCGAATCATATATCTAGTGATGCATTTGATTCTGAAAGCCAACTTAGCCAACTGAATTAAACTCCAAAATTTAATGTAATGACACCTGAACTCTGTGCTGCACTTGATGAATCACAAGTGACTCACAAGAATGTCATTTTTATTTTAGCTACTGCGTACAAAAGTGTAGGAATCAATCTGTCAACTCTTCATCTAAGTTACAGTATAATTTACGGAACGCGAATTAAATTTAGCCCAGATATCGTAAAGATCTAAAATCTGAATTTCACAAAGACGACCGTTATATAGTTCATTGGGACGGGAAAATTCTCAGTGATATCGCAAGACAAAAACTATAGACCATATTGCAGTTCTGTTATCAGTTTCTGGGGTTAATCAACTTCTTGGAGTTCCAATAGCTGACGACGGAAGTGCTCTTAAACAAGCTTCTGCTGTTATTGACACTTTGAATCAGTGGGAAGTTGCTGCATATGTGATAGCAATGTTTTAATGCGACACCTGTAAATACTGGTATGATTCATTAAATGTTTATAAAGTTTGTATGATTGATTTTATCTGTGTATCTATTTGTAATTTAAGTATTTATAAAGGAACTTGTGTTTTAATCGAAAAGAACCAGGCAGAAAATTAGTATGTCTTCCATGTCACCATCACATAATAGAAATTATTTTGAGAGGAGTTTTTGAAGTTCTTTGTAAGAAGACACAAGGTTCTAAAGTTCCAATATTTGTAGGACAAAGTTGATCAATCCAATTATAAAAATGGAATTGAGGATAAAACTGTGGCAAATACTTTAATAGAAAAAAAAGCTGAAATTGTTACTTTCATTAACAACTGCCTACAGGTGTGTAACGGGTTGGTACCGTCCCTTGGTTACCTCTTTATTTAAGTTTAATAATTAAGGGCGCCACTGGAATTTTTATCACGGTTTCCAGAACCGGTCCAAGCAAGAGAGATATTACAGGGTCGAGAGAAATTATAATAGATTGACATAAATGAGAACAATTTGATTTAACATTATTTATAAGTTTATTTTCTTAATTTTACAATATTAAACTTTATTTTAAATCCTCACACACATTCACATACCTAAAAAGTTATCTTAATCCCAACAGTACCCTCTGAAGGAGCGTCTATACTGTAGTTTCTATCATAGTTTTTTATTCCTACGATACCCTCATATGGAGCGTCTATACCGCAGTTTCTACCTAAATTTCTTATTCCTGACGGTACCTTCATATGGAGCGTCTATACCGCAGTTTCTACCTAAATCGCGCTGTCCACAGGACCCTCACGCTCTAAGACTCTAGATTTGACCTTGGGTGGTCGCCCGGACCCCTGCCCAAGGTTCAAACCGTCCTTAGCCCTTTCGCTGTCGCCCGGACCCTCACTACGGGACTAAGGAACCTGAAGTCGACTAGGACAGAGGAGGATACCATGACACTAGTCGACAACCTGCTAATACTAACCTCCTCGACAGCCCGTGAACGAGGAGTATATAATGTAAAATATTTTCACACACATACACAATATAATAATTTCATCCAAACACACTCTTGACTCTAATTAACAATCATTTTAAAATTCTCAAATACTTTTTACAACATAACTTCCTGGGAATCAATTTTCCCGGTCCCTAACTTGACTTCGATAAATAATTTTATTTAATTCTGGTCGCTTAGTTATCAGTATCACAGCAGCGTTTTATTCAACCAAAATTTTAGATTAATTAAAATTTAGCCGAATTCAAACTGCCTGAATAATCGGCTTATGTCTATTTTTAATTCCAGTAAGAATTTGAGACTTGGTCGTCAACTTGGTTAAATTTTTCCAAGGCTAAATTTTTATGTTAATTATTTTTGAAACTTATCATACTGGAATTTGACAATTTTATTTATCGAAGTTTATTGAACAAATTTTCTTTTATTGATAATTTTACTCTTGTAAATTTTGTTTTGTAAATTAATTTAGTGCTTAGCAATTTTAATATTCTAATTTAAGGAATTTGTATCTATGGTAATTTTATTTTAAAATTTTTGATATTTTTCCAAAAGTAAATTTTAATTGTTAGTTTTCATTTTAAATTTTAATTTATTTTTATTCGTTGATTTTATTAATTAATTTCAATCTAACTTGGATGAATCTCTAATTTTAATTCTTTTTAGTTTTATTTTAATTTCTAATTTATACTAAATTTAATCGACAGAATTTTGCTCGGATGAATGACGCAATTTAACGCAAATTTGTCGATACTGAACTTTCTGGTTTTATAAATTTTAACTCAAATTTATTTGACAAATTTTATAGTAGTATTAATTTTAATTTTAACCTCTCTTATTTTTAACTTTGAAATTTTTCGACTTATTCAATTTTCTATTTGTTCAAATTTTATTTTAACTAATTTTAACTTCGACTTATGATTTAGATATTTTAATTAAATTCGAATAATTAATTAACTAATCAAGGAGGGTGATTGAAAGACGGAACCTGGCCTGTGCCTAGAATTTCCGGGAGCGACGCAATAATTTACCGAGGTTAAATTTTCTGTACCTGAGAAATTTTTGGCGATTTCTTTTCTTTTAATTCGGCTTCCGTTGTCATTTCTGTGGCCTTCGGTCTAGGCAAATTTTGTCCGTCAAATTACACAGCTCTATCAGGTACCTCGGATCTGGTTAATTGCGTCGTAGCTCGGGATTTAGTCAACGGTAAATTAAATCTGGAAATTCAGGATAGTTAGAATAATTATTGGAGGGTATTTAGGCTGGCTAAATGCCTAGCAATAAATATCAATTATAAATGTTCAATTAATCGCTCTGAAGGTTCCACAAGAAACTCAGAGGAAAATAAATAATTACCTGTTTTCCAAGATCTCGTGCTGGCGTCTCGGGCTCCGGCTTCACAATGTCGCTTTTCGGTGCGCCAACTTCACTTGCCCCTGGTGTCGAATTATCCCCACCCGCGGAACGCTTATTTTCAAGGCCCCGGAACTTATGTTAATTTTTATTGTGTCAAATTTTCACTCCGCCCCTTCACAGCGCCCTATGATCCGTCGATAATTAACCATCGTCGGGGTAAGGGCCTCCAATAAGTAATAAAGGAGCCCCGTGACAGTACAAATGGTTCGTATTTTATTTGGCTCCTATCCTCTGTACCTCATCAACTAAGAGACCTAGTGTCATCCAAGGACAGCGAGCGTTTACCCATCCACTACGGGGAGACGCGCCTGGTAGCAGTTTCTCCTCTGCCGCAGGTGTGTGTGTGTGTGTGTGACTCGCTTATAACTTTTGAACGACTCAACCGATCGAAACCTACCAAACGGCGTTCTAATGAGTTTCCGCAAAGTTAGATTTCCTGTAAATTTGAACTAATTCGGACCGATAGATTTTGATAAATTTTGAGAAATCTAAAAAAAAAAACAAGAAAAACATATTTTTTGGAAGTGGTTTCTTCGGAATAACTTTTAAACAGCTTTATCAATCAATTTAGAATACTGATTAGCACTTGAGCTTGAGAAACCACGTTGATCGCCGCTAATCCGGTCAAAATCGGTTGATTCGTTCGGGAGAGATCGTGATCGAAAAAAAAAACCGAAAAAAGTGTTTTGTTGACATAATTTCGACATTTCTTTCCAGATCGTTTCCGATAAAAGAGGATAATCATTAGAAATCGAAAAACTCCGTCGACCGCTGCCAAGAACGTGAAAATCAGTTGATTCGTTCGCGAAATATCCTCGACGTACTATTTGGAAATAAATGTTTTATTAAACATAACTCCGACATTTTTTGGAATAACTTTTAAACAACTATATTGATCATATTCGAAAAATAATCAGCTTTCAACATTAAAAAACCACGTTGATAGCTGCTAAGCCGGTCTAAATCGGTCAATTCGTTTGAGAGATATCGAGAACAAAAGAAAAAATATTCATTTTTTCTGAAAACTGATTTTGTAATACTTTATATTTTTAGTTTTTATTGGCTGTCGAGTAAAATACAACAATTTTTTTTCTAAATTTTCGTAATATTGTTAGCCTGTATTTCCCTTCAGGCATAAACAATTTATCGTGAATTCATATCTAAATTTGTCATTAAAAATAAATTTGACTAAAAGAACTTCGGCCGGCCCGGACCAGGACTCAAAGCTGGATCTTTTGGTTACGCGCAAAAGGCTCTACCTGAATAGTAATTGTGGATAGTGTCTGCGATAGCTAAACCAGTAGAGCGATAAAAGTCGAATTAAGATATTTAACTACTGCAGATTATGAAAAAGCAACGGAGACTTTAAATATACGTTAGTCTTGTAACGGATAATTATTCACGTCTTCTCAATTTCAACATAACTAATTAATTTGAATCCCCGACTAGAAATTTACTCGCCAGAGTCCAGGGTCATAAACGGAGATTTGTATAAAAAATAACCAAATATATTATAATGGCTTTTCCTCGGCACTGGCGTCGACAGGACCAGAGAGCTCTACCTAAATATTGGCTTACCTGGTTCGTAGATTGTTAGGCGCCAGGAACTTTACGTCCCACGGTTCGGTGGGTCGCAACGGATCGTCGTTGGGCGGCGGGTCGAGGCCGAAGAGATTTAAATATTGTCGGCTTATATCGAGGGCACTCCTCGAAGTAGAACCC
This sequence comes from Cotesia vestalis, assembly GCA_000956155.1. Classification (NCBI taxonomy): domain Eukaryota; kingdom Metazoa; phylum Arthropoda; class Insecta; order Hymenoptera; family Braconidae; genus Cotesia; species Cotesia vestalis. The sequence goes on from JZSA01007520.1 coordinate 18,613, forward strand.
TTGATGCCCACAGTGAGCGCAGAAGCTTCCCCGTGGGAATGGGCACTCAGTCATCTGATGGTTCAAGCCACAGTTCCAGCAGCCTGCATGACGAATCGGCGGAAGATCGGATTCCTTGCGGAGCTTGTCGGCAAGTGCCATTGCTCGCATCCTTGCAAGGTCGCGCGACACCTTCGGCACTAAGGTTGGTGGTGTGTTACGGCGTAGCATCGCCATGGCGTACTCAACCTGTTGAACAGGGCGTAGATATCTCTCCAACACCTGCTTGGCACGTCGCAGGCACTGGCCTGGGCTCGTGATGACAGCTTTGCAGCAGGAGCAGCGCTACATCAACGGAATCGTCGGTGTGAGATTGGGTTGTGGTTCGTGATACCACCATACTCGCACCTGAGCCCAGAACCGGGCTCGAGATGCATGAAGCGGCGCAATACGCAGGCTTCGGCGGTGTTGCTCCTCAGCTTCCAGCAGCGGCCCTACCAACTCCGGTTGGAAGTGCGCAGCCCACAAACTGAGCTGGGCGTACTGCATGGCTTCGTAGTTCGACATTCTGAAATGGTAACAATCACACACATAAAACATGCGACAATAATACAAAGGAAAACAAAATAATTGACGGCATTTACTCGAGCTTTGTTTCTAATCGTCGAGGTCGGCGGCATTTGACCGTGGGCGTACGAGTCACAACGCTTTAACATGTTGGCGACCGGTTGGTCGGTCATTTTGATCGATAAGTTCGTAAACGACGGGTGAAATGACATTTGAGACGGTATACGTTTCTTCGGAATATTTACGCGCGAGTTTTGACGAGAAACGGTCGGCTCCTCGGGACAACACGTGTTGTCTTACTCGGACGACGTCTCCGACGGTAAAGCGCTCATCTCAATGATGACGATTGTAATAACGAGCCTGTCGTTCGAAACTACGTCCTAAATTGTCGGTTACCAGGTCGTGAAGTTGGGTCAATCGGGACATACGGTTCTCCCAAGCAGTATTGTCGGGGCAGGGAATATCTACGTTACCTTTGATCAGTTTTCGGTAGTATTCCGGCGGTCTGGGTTGCCAACCATAGTTCAGTATGGCTGGGGAAACGTGTAACGAACTGTGAACGGCCGTATTGTACGCATGACGGAATTCGTGGACATGCTCGTCCCAGAGTCGGTGATCCAATTCGACGTACGAAATAATCATCGTTTGCAAGACTCGATTAACGCGTTCGACAGGGTTCGCTTGAGCGTGGTACAGCGGAGTTCGCGAATGATGTATCCTATACGCATGCGCGACCTCTTCCATCAGTTTGTTCGCGAATTCAGTGCCATTGTGTACTTGAACTGGTTCTTACTAGCCGGGAATTCCATACAATCAGCTGCTACTACAGTCCAGGGCGTGTGGACGGTTCGTTTGCACATCAGTCTAGCGGGTGGTTGTTGCGAAACCTCCGCAGTTTGACAAGTCGGACATTCGGCGACGTACTTACGCACGTCTTCGTCCATTCCAGGCCAATAATAGTTTATCGCGACTCGATTCACCGTTTTCTCGACTTCTAAATGACCAGCTTCGGGTGGATCGTGGTTTTTAGCGATGATTCCCCAATAAGCGGCTTTCGGTGGAACTAATTTCCAGGCGTCCAGGTCCTCGACGACCTGGGTGATCAATCGATTCGGTCGAAATCGATATAAGCGATCGTCTTCGACTCACCAGCCTTTCCATCGGCGTGGGTTCGTCAATACGTCGCGTTTGCGTCGTGTATACCAGTCGTCAACCAGCTCAGCCGCTGGTATCTCAGCATGTTCGGGTTCTGCGTCGTCAACTACGCACAGGTCGCCCTCCGGTTCGTATTCGTCGCGTTCGAACATTCGTGACAAGGCATCGGGTACATCGTTCAAGGAGCCTTTACGATACTCGATTGGGAACTGGTATTCGGCCAAATGCATCGCCCATCGGCTCATTCGAGGCGTTTTACTTTTCAAATCACGCAGCCAACGCAGACTGTGGTGATCTGTGATCACTTTAAAGCGGTCACCTTCTAGGTATCGTCGGAAGTGTTCGCAGGCCCATAAAACGGCTAGACATTCACGTTCGGTCGCGGAATAGTTCCTTTCAGCTTTATTCATGATTCTGCTTGCGTACGCGACGACTTTCTCACCACTTTCGTATTCTTGCGTCAGAACAGCGCCCTAACCTGATGCGCTGGCATCGGTTTGTAACACGAAAGTTTTTGAATAATCGGGACAAGCCAGTACCGGGGCCGTAGCCAAAGCTACTTTCAAGACCCTGGCGACTGTCCAAGTCGTGGGTTTCTCTCGGAATTAGCGAACATCCGGCATTATGAGCCTCATGGTTCACATGAGTCATCGTTGAGTTAGCTGTGGGTGGAAAACGTACATGGAGTCAAAAAATACATCGCAATATTTGCAGAAGTCGTATTGACCAGTAGCCGTCGTTGGAACCGTCGTGGTGGTCGTCATCGTCGTCACCACCGCATTGACGCAGTGAGGAGGCAAGTCAATATGGCTGTGGGTTCCTTTGTTCGTGAGGTCATACGAAAATCGCGTGATCAGTTAATCCTCAAGGGTCCATATCGTATCTGGGTCAATATTGCGTTTTAACGCACGCAAAAGTCGGTCTCGCAGCACGTCTGAGGTTCTTAATGGGTTCGCATTATGTACCTTCTGGTACATTCAAAGAAAAGGCTTAGAAGACGCGGGGGTCTCTTAGAGGTGCTCTTCTAAGCAAGATGATGCCCAATTTCCTTTGAGATAACTTGACTAGCACCAGGAGGTATACTTAAATGACGGCTGCGAGAAGAGCCTATTTGTAGAAAGTTTTTCACTTATATGTAAGGTTAGACACTTTACTTAGATGCTTGACTCTTGATTTTAGATGTTAACTACTTGATTGCACGATAAAAACTGATGCGGTGGCACTTGGCGCCGGTATTTATATGTAAATCGAGATCTCCAGAACGTTCTGGTAAGCAGGCGCAGGCATCGATTTCCGGAGCGATGCCTGCGTCGATAATTTTCTCAAGGGTTCGATTTCTCGAAAGTTACTAAGTAGAGAGCGCTTTGACTCTTTAGGCGGGAGTTTGAATAATGTTGGAGACGGTGCCATTATCCAACTTATTAGAAAAGAAGACTAAAGATGGCGCCGCTACTGGATAAATCTCAAATAATGTTACTATATATCTGGAATATTCTGGAAAGTTCCAGAATGAGTGCAAACTATTGTAATCAGTTGAGAATGTTCTAGAAAGTATAAAAAATTTTTGGATTTATCTAGAAATTTCCGAAATATGTAAAATTGTTCACATTGATCGGGAATGTTCTAAAAAGTTATAAAAATTTCTAGAACGATCTAGAAAATTTTTAAATGACTGCAAATTATCGCAATTGATCTGGAATGTTCTTGAAAGTTTTAAAATTTCCAAGAATGATCTAGAAAATTCTTTAATATATCAAAACTACTCTAATTGATCTGGAATGTTCTAAAAAGTTCTAAAAACTTTCTGGATTGATCTAGAAAGTTCCAAAATCTGTAAAACTGTTGTTATCGATCTCGAATGTTTTAAAAAGTTTTAGAGTGGTCTAATATTCTAAAATGAGTGCAAACTATTACAATTGATCTGAAATGATCTAGATAGTACTAAAAATTCCCGGAACAATCTAGACAGTTCAAAAATGAGTTAAACTGTTCGTATCGATCTGTTAATTTGTTAATTAGTTCATTCTATTAGATATACTCTATGTACACTGTATATTTAATGGCCGAATATGTCTCTCCAAATTTAAAATAGATATCTATAATATCTACGTTAGTAAATGTATTCTGATATATTTGTTAAGTCATTAAACATACGATTTATCTCAACTTGAGCAACGCCGGGTTTAATATGTTATTAGATGCAGCATTTTTTAATAATTATATATAATCGTATCCAATTGTATATAATTTTATGTAATTATATATGATTTTATGTCATTATTAAAAAATGCCGCATCTAATTATAGATAATTATATATGATTACTAGCTGTTACCCTCCCGCTTCGCTGGGCATGTTGTAGAATTATTTTTTTAGATCTAAACTTGAAATTTAATTAGAGTATTGTTTGGACTTTCACAAATTCCAAATTTCATCGAATGAGTATATACCTTTTATCCATGTAATTATTCCGGCTAATATGCATTGTAACTTTTAATGTGCAATCATTATAATGTTTGCGTGATTTTTTTTCAAAAATGGATAATAATTGACACGAAGAAAAAAATTTGAAATGATAATTTGGAGTCTATAGGAGCTATAGCTTGGAAATTGAAAATTTTTAATGTTAATACCCACCTTTGCAAATCTCTGTGAGATGAGCTATCGGAAAATTTACCCATAGACTTTTTTTAGATCTCTTCCAGAAGATTCGTACCAAATTTGGAGTCGATAGGAGCTATAGTTTAAAAACGGAAATTTTTCATTATTAACGCCCCCGCAATCCTCTAGGGTGGAATATCGTAAAATTCGTTCATAAATTAGTTTTTCATCACTTACAGAAAATTTTTACAAAATTTGGAGTCTGTAGGAGTTATAGCTTAAAAATTAAAAATTTTGATTGTTAATACCTACCCCCGCAACCGTCTCCGAGGTGAGATATCGTAAAATTCATTTATAGATTATTTTTACGTCTCTTATAAAAGATTCCTACCAAATTTAGAGTCGATAGAAGCTATAGTTTAAAAACGGGAATTTTTCATTGTTAATGCCCTCGCAACCCCGTTTGTGTGTGGAATTTTGTAAAATCTGTTTATAGCTGAACTCTACTCGGCGAATAGAATATTCCTGCCAAATTCCAAGTCTCTAGGTCTCATAGTTTCAGAGATATCGTGATGAGTGACTATATCTATAGAAAGTCTCCTATATATATATATATATATATATATATATATATATATATATATATATATATATATATATAATTACATTCAAATAATATGTAATTATCTATAAGTATATGCAATTATATATAAATTTTCTTTCCCGAAAATATTTTTGTGATCAAATAACTAAGTTTTGATTGTATTGAAAAGATTATGGTTGCGCGCAAGAAATGAATATTCAATCGAAAATAAACTAAGTTATTTGTACGCTTATGACTGTACAAGTGTATGTTATTACTGTATAGAACGCTGTTTAAATAATTAAGGAATACATACATCTAGATGAGATTCTAAAAATCACAAAAACTTTAATCTTAAGCCTTAAGAATTTATGATTTGAAATCGAAAGCGTGGGATAGAGAGAAGCAAAGAAAAAAATTAAAGCTTGGCAGTCATATAAGGAAGTAACATGCTGCTCACGTAGTCTTAGCACGTTGGCGTGTTCACAATTCCTAATGTCTCCTGCAGAACTGGATAAATATATTCGTAAAGTGGGAGGCAGTGTAGTCGATTGACGAGTAAAATATTCAAGGATTGCAGAAACAAGTAACTGTATTTTTAGAAAGCTTGGCAAATCCAAAAGTACATAACTCATGATGCTTATCCAATCGATGAATGAAAAAAAAGTTTAACGATCTGAAAGAATATTTATTATTAACTTGCCGCTAAGAAAAACGAAGATTTTCGAGAATCGAGAAGTTATAGGTTCTACCCTGTTTTTGATAATCGAGTTTTCATTAGATCTCAACGTTTTAAGATCACAGAAAGCTTCCCTGACTACACCCGCAATGTTGTCACTATGTTAGTATGTAAACTGCTTATAACTTTTGAAAGACTAAACTGATCGGTATCTACCAAACGGCATTCTAAAGAGTTTCCTTGAACCCAGATTTCCTGTGAATTTGAACTGATTTGCACAAATAGATTTCGATAAATCTCAAAAAAACTAAGAACAAAAATTTTTTCAAATGGATTTTTTAGAATAACTTCTGAAAGGTTTTATCGATTGATTCCAGAAACTGATCAACTCTTAATCATAGAAAAAACTACGCTAATCAAATGAAAATCGATTGATATGTTCGAGCAATATCGTAAACAAAAAATTTAAAACGGGCTGTCGTTTGCTCTTTGGTCACTCCTATTATTTATTTAGGGCGCCAGTGGATTTTTATTTTTTTTTTATATATAGAACATGAAGTAATTCTACTAGATCGTAAGAGATTTCTAGGAAGCAATCAAAATCATTTGAAAAAATTTATTCAATCAACCTTTTTACAATTGTAAATCCGCTTACATAATAACTAGCAAAACTTAAAATTATGCCTTATTTCAGTCTACGCCCCAGATCCGGGCGTCTATACAACGGTTTCTAAATCCCTATTTCCTCCCCCCCCCCTAACCTGGGTGACTATGCAAAGGATATATATATATATATATATATATATATATATATATATATATATATATATATATATATATAATTACATTCAAATAATATGTAATTATCTATAAGTATATGCAATTATATATAAATTTTCTTTCCCGAAAATATTTTTGTGATCAAATAACTAAGTTTTGATTGTATTGAAAAGATTATGGTTGCGCGCAAGAAATGAATATTCAATCGAAAATAAACTAAGTTATTTGTACGCTTATGACTGTACAAGTGTATGTTATTACTGTATAGAACGCTGTTTAAATAATTAAGGAATACATACATCTAGATGAGATTCTAAAAATCACAAAAACTTTAATCTTAAGCCTTAAGAATTTATGATTTGAAATCGAAAGCGTGGGATAGAGAGAAGCAAAGAAAAAAATTAAAGCTTGGCAGTCATATAAGGAAGTAACATGCTGCTCACGTAGTCTTAGCACGTTGGCGTGTTCACAATTCCTAATGTCTCCTGCAGAACTGGATAAATATATTCGTAAAGTGGGAGGCAGTGTAGTCGATTGACGAGTAAAATATTCAAGGATTGCAGAAACAAGTAACTGTATTTTTAGAAAGCTTGGCAAATCCAAAAGTACATAACTCATGATGCTTATCCAATCGATGAATGAAAAAAAAGTTTAACGATCTGAAAAAATATTTATTATTAACTTGCCGCTAAGAAAAACGAAGATTTTCGAGAATCGAGAAGTTATAGGTTCTACCCTGTTTTTGATAATCGAGTTTTCATTAGATCTCAACGTTTTAAGATCACAGAAAGCTTCCCTGACTACACCCGCAATGTTGTCACTATGTTAGTATGTAAACTGCTTATAACTTTTGAAAGACTAAACTGATCGGTATCTACCAAACGGCATTCTAAAGAGTTTCCTTGAACCCAGATTTCCTGTAAATTTGAACTGATTTGCACAAATAGATTTCGATAAATCTCAAAAAAACTAAGAACAAAAATTTTTTCAAATGGATTTTTTAGAATAACTTCTGAAAGGTTTTATCGATTGATTCCAGAAACTGATCAACTCTTAATCATAGAAAAAACTACGCTAATCAAATGAAAATCGATTGATATGTTCGAGCAATATCGTAAACAAAAAATTTAAAACGGGCTGTCGTTTGCTCTTTGGTCACTCCTATTATTTATTTAGGGCGCCAGTGGATTTTTATTTTTTTTTTATATATAGAACATGAAGTAATTCTACTAGATCGTAAGAGATTTCTAGGAAGCAATCAAAATCATTTGAAAAAATTTATTCAATCAACCTTTTTACAATTGTAAATCCGCTTACATAATAACTAGCAAAACTTAAAATTATGCCTTATTTCAGTCTACGCCCCAGATCCGGGCGTCTATACAACGGTTTCTAAATCCCTATTTCCTCCCCCCCCCCTAACCTGGGTGACTATGCAAAGGACTCTAAGTGACTGCTCATGAAACACAGAAAGACACCATCAATCCCTAGGCAGCACTGTAATGAAACTCATACTTACACATAATTTTATTTAATTTTAAAACTGATTACACTGAATATTTTCCATAATTTTATAAATTAATTTTTCCAAGTATTTTTCTCAATTTATTATAAATTAATTTCCCACTTTAAAATCACATTGACCAATTTTCCTAAATGCAATTTCTGATTTATTTGTAAATCCTAATCGCGATTCCATATATATATATATATATATACAAATAATGATATTCATAAACTACTAATATTGAGATAAACCCAAATTCCTTTGTTGAGTTATCTCAAGCAAACGTTATCATAAATTTAAAATAATACTGGCTATATCGAGGATTTAACGCGTGGCTTTCGGGATGGGTACTTAAGACATTCCTAACTTTCTACGGGATCGGCCCGAATTCTACTAATAAATATTTAATATTCAATGATTACATAAATTATACGGTACCAAGACTCAACGAGGTGCTTGGAAAATACTTAAGCTCAACTCGTGAGTTCCTTATCGAATTATCAAATCAAAAATAATTTTTATGTATTTCAATTTATTGAATCTGAATCTAAACGTTAAGTAGCCCGTTTGTCTAGTTATCTACCTTAGTTTTTTATAAGTTATTAAAAAATTACAGTATAATCTTAAATTTACTCATGTTTCTGAAATATTCGACAGATTTTGAACAAATACGTCATAAAACTTATAATCCGGAAATTTATGACAGTCAAACTCAAGTAGTTACCATTGTTAAGTAATCCCTTTAATGACCTAGACGAACCTTCGAAACAAACGGACAAATTTTTTCAACCCATCTGTTTATCAGATGGCGACCAGACTTTTTACAACTGTGCAATCTTCCCACACTTAGTTTAAACAACTCTACTTCAAATAAATTATATCCTTTCCAAAATCCTCGCGTTTAACAACAATTCCTCAACTCCAGTTATTTTCCACTAATCATAATCCGAAGGACCCTTCCTAAAATTGCATTTCCTAACTAACGATCGTTTGACTAAGAATTGTACAAGACAGTTACTTACAAAACCTCTGACCATGCTGGCAGAGTGTTTTTACATGACCTTTTACCAACTTATATACTGATCAAATTGATTTAAAAGTAGAGTCAGTTCTCAATAAAATAAATCGATATAAAAACGAAATATTTGTGATCTTTTTAATTAAAAATCAAAAAATTCTTGTCAAATTATTACCAAATAAATTTACAAGAAAACACCGCTAAGTCGTTAAAATTTGAAAAAATTGCGAAAAATCCAAAAAAATTGCAATAAAGTATGAAAAATCGAAATTTTCAATATAAATTTTTTTTTTGATTCAGATTACATATGGTTTTTATGTACTTTGTTCCAATGAATTCGAATCTGAAGTTTTCTTGTCCCATTAAAGTTTTAATATTTTGAAAAATCTCAAAAAATCGAGAGAATTGCAGTTATAAATATGAGAAAAAAAATCTATTAAACACGATTTTTAATGACCTAGGTGTATTTTCATGAATAAGATATGATCATAGAATTGGAAATATTGACAAAATTTTCAAATCTATAAGAATCGATGTATAACTAGAATGAAGAGATCGGTTTTCTCGAATTTTAAACTGTTCTTCGTTGACATCGAACTCTTTTGTTCTCAAACGATCTTTATCTTCATATTTATCTTCAGAATTGGAATCTTCAGAGATTTTCTCTTGTACACCTTTTTCTATTTGCAAGTCTTTTTTTTCTACTTCCATCTCTTCAAGTATCTCGATTTCATCTAGGACTATTGTTTTTTATGGTTTAATAGCTGATGAAATATTGGCGTATTGTATTATTATTGTATTAAATTTTTATAGATCATAGGGACGGTAAATTTCAAGTTTTCTCTTTTTCTGTCTTTTTTCCATTGTATCACCATGATATAACATCGAACACCAACATAGCGTGGGACCTAGGCCAAATCTAAATTTGTAATTTGAATACGAAAGTATTCCCGATAACTTTTTTTTAATCTTTCGGAAAACGCTCTACGGTTTTTTACCGGTTCAAACTCGCGATAAACGTAACAAAATGAATCAGGACTTTCATTAGAAAGATTGGAATTACTTCTAGTAATGGTATACTCTCCAGTAGCTAAGTTTCTCACTATTGAAGAGCTGCAATCGAATTATTCCCACCCTCGGAGCACTTCCACTCTAGGCCCCAGAACTTATTTTATTAAATTTTCACTCCGCGAGCATCTTAGATCACAGCGTCCTATGATCCGTCGATAATTAACCACCGTCGTGGTAAGGGCCTTCAATAGATAACAAAGGAGCCCCGTGACAATATCATTATCTCTTACCCACTCTCATCCAGGAAACCCTAAATTAATTTGATGTGTGGTGGGATTTTTTACAACATCACAAATAAATTTTGTTACTTGATTAATGACTGACAAACTGATAATTTTATGATCAATGCTGGATAAACCAATGTTAGTTTTAAAGACGTCATGTTGCAAACACTGTTATGTTCTATTGTTTTTTATGTATTTGAAAACTAAAATAGATATCGATCAAAAAATTATAGGATTAACGTATCTTATTAATACGAACATATCGTCAGAAAATGATTCTAAACATATTCTTGGAGCCAAGTCATTATCACTCTATGGACTTTAGAGGAGCTCATCTGAAATATCTATCATAAAATAGTAAAATAATTATTATTTAGCAGAATATAAACTATATCATAGTCTGCTTTTAATCCGATTACTTTTGATAAATTTCTAATGATTATTTTCATTTTCAATCAGGTCGAAATGACTGGTTCAAGTGTGTTTGACTATGTTCATCAACAAGATCATGCAGAAGTTGCTGAGCAGCTTGGTTTAGGGTTAACTTCCACAAGCTGTGCATCAGTTTCTCATTCGTCAAATTCAGGGTTAGCATCACCTAATAGTGCTGCATCTGAAGATCATAATGCGAATTCTACAGCCAATCCTGACGGTAACTTCCCTTTTTTTCTCTATTTAACATGCATGTCGTAAGTATTATTCCTCTTCCTAAAATATAATAGAGTATTCTTATAATTCTTCACCTGGATATTTATTTATACATGTATAAACTTGATAATAAATCTATGAATTTTTGAATATGTTGAGACACTAAATTTTAACTTTCTTTAAAAATTCAATTACTGAAACCATTAGACCTTGCGGATAAGAAAACTAATCGTCTAAGTCTTTAAAAAATGGGATTCACTGCTCTAGAATATTCCGCTTCTGTATTCAAATGAATGGTGTAGGTTTCGCTTTAGTTTATAGATTGGACAGAAGTTCTCATACGTGCAAGTTAATTTATTTTGAGTTGAGCCGCTACAGTTGTTAGAATACTATCAATAATAACCGCAAGGGGTCACTCTGGCATCCGAACAGTACTGATATGGGTTTTCTCTGTGGTTTCCCGGTATCACTATTCCAAGAGCCTAAGAAAAAGTGAAGAATAGGATGAATGCAGTACAGGAAGCACAAGTCGGGACATAGATGCAGTGATACTGAAAGTACAGAACAATAGAAATGAAATAACTATAAGTGAAAAATAAGATAAGAAAAAGGAGAAATATAGGAGTGTAATAGGACGTGCTGGGATTCAGTAAGTAGAAAGAACAATTATAACAATAAAAAGAACAGGAAGAAATACACATATGATGGTAATGGCACGGTTGTTTCCATGTGTCAGTTACCATCAACGCAGTCGTGTAAAAACCATGACCGGTATACTAATAAAAATAAATAATAGAAATTAGGAAAACGGTTGACCCTGAAGGCCATCTCTGCAACTTCTCGCCAATTCCATACCTGAACGCTTGAAATTGCACTTAGGGCGTTTTCGAGCTTAAAAATACAATTTGTGTGTTATTTTGAGCTCTCTAAGGTCAAAAAAATAGTCTTAATATGCTTTGAAGCTCTTCGAGATCAAAAGTCTGATAGACGTTTGGTAAAACACAATTTTTTTAATTTTCAAACATAAATAACTTTTGAATAAATGAACTGATTTCTACGCGATTGGCGGCATTCAACGCAGTTTTTGAGCCTCATAGAGAATCTTCGAATTTAATTTGATCGGAATAGGAATTTCGGAGAAATTCCGAAAAAACACTTTTTTCGGTTTTCTTTCGAGAACGATAACTCACAAGCGAATCAACCGATTTTAAACGGACTGGCAGCAATCGACATGGTTTCTTAATGTTAAGAGCTGATTACTTTTTAGGATCGATCAGTAGAGCCGTTCAAAAGTTTTTAAAAAAAAGCCACATCAAAAAAAATTTTTTAACTTCCTGCTAAGAAAATTGAAAATTTTCAAAAATCGGGAAGTTATTGGTTTCACCCCGTTTTTCGAAAATCGAGTTCTCATCAGATCTTGACGTTTTGAGGTCTTAGGAAGCTTACCTGACTATTCCCGCGATGATGTCCGTATGTCTGTATGTGTGTGTGTGTGTGTGTGTGTGTGTGTGTTTATTTATTTATAAATTTATTTTAATATAAATTGTAAAAACAACTGAGCATCATCAAAATATCAAGTTAACATTTTTTTCTGGATCGTTAATTAGTTTAGGTATGAAAAAAAAAAAATTTTAGATGGAAAAAATTTTCAACTAATCAAAGAAAAATGTATTTACTTAAATATGAAATTTTTAGGAAAAATTTTTTGTTCGTTTTTAGTAGATTTCAAAGAAATCTAACTATTGCATTGGTCCTCATGACGGAACTTTTGAAAAATTTTGCTATATTTCGACTATACTCGTCGAGCTGAGTCGAAAAATGCGCATGGTTCGAAAGTTTATATATGTATGTATACATATATATTTATATATATATGGGATATAAAGCGGCTTGTCAGGACGATAGCGTCGCAAATTTACAACGGATTCCTACCAAACTCAACATACTTATTCTACAGACACTTATGAGGATGATAAAACTGCGTCGAATGCCGCCAACTGCGAGAAAATCAGTTGATCCATTCAAAAGTTATTGTGATTTGAAAAATCCAAAAATAGTGTTCTATGAAACTTCTATCAGACTTTTGAGCTGGGAGAGCCAGTGTGGCCAGATCGTGCGATTTTTTTACCCCCTCTTTGGTGTCGCGCGCGCCTCGGACACAAGCAAGCGATGCGTGTCTGTGAGTCGGAAAACCGAGCGGAGCCGAAGGAATCCGAGAAAGTCGGACGAATCGAGGGGAATAAACCTCCTGCCACACGGAACAGAGGAATAACTCACACAACAGTAGCTCTCTGTTCGTGTGAAATTCTAAGAATCCGATTTCAGCCGAAACATACAGCGGGAAAAATAATGTTT
>JZSA01007522.1:0-15223 GCA_000956155.1 Cotesia vestalis
TACCCCATGTTTTTATTCATATAATTGTATAAAAGTGTACATAGTTTTATTTCATAAACATACTCGTTAATAAATTAAATTTATTCTCGTAAAACTTCTATTAATTAAATTGTATATTTTTAAAAAATTTAATAAAAACGTTGAAATTATTTATTGTCATAACAATTACAATATTATATTTGTGTAACAAATTATAAAAATGTTATTAATATTAATATATGTAAATAAATCATTTAATTATCAAATTTATAATAAAAATAAATGGTGTTATTTATTAAAAATATTTGTCTGATTTTTTTTACTTGAAAATATAAAACCTTTTTTTGACATCTGTCTTTTTTATTTTCTCTTGTCTTACTTTTTGTCTCCTCTGTTAATCCTATTAAAAAATGCAACTTTTTTACGACTAAAGTATTTTCCAATAATATTTCATTATTAATAAATAACGAGCTCGGAACAATAATAATAAAATTTAAGGTGTAATTTATGCACGTTTAATTTTACTTGCGATAAAAAAGTTGAACGTAAATCAGATGGTGGGAAATTTAAGGCCATTTTTTTTATTCTTCAAGTAATCGCGAGATAATTCTTTTTGTAGGATGGATAATTTATACTGTGGAGAAGAAGACGGTTTTATAACGATAATGGATCAGGTAAAAGAAGAAATAAATTTGTTTTTAATTATTTTAAGCCTGAAAGTTTTTTGGGTATAAAAGTTGATACTTAAGTTCTTGGAGGAGTAAGCGTAAAATAGTTGGTTTGTTAAAGCTCGACACTTTAATTTTTGAGGTATTTTTATGATCTTTAGAATCAATGACTAAAAGTTTGCGTGCTAGGTAAATAACTTTAGAGTAGTTTTATAGTCGTGATCTATTTTAAGGATATTTAAGAAAAAAACTTTGGATCGTTTTATAGAAGTTGATTGTAAAAATTTTTAAGATCAATTTTAAACAAGTATTGATTTTACTTGGTCATAAAAAATAAATTAAGCAACTTTTGACGATCTTGAAGGACAAAATTTTGAATAATTGAATTTTTATATACCAAAGTAATTAATTTAATCAAAATTAAAAAAAAAAAATTTGGAAAATCCATCATACTTTGATATAAAAAAAAATAATTTATCAAAAATTGGTACCTTCAAGATCGTCAAAAGTTGCTTAATTTATTTTTTATGTCCAAGTAAAATCAATACTTGTTTAAAATTGATCTTAAAAATTTTTACAATCAACTTCTATAAAACGATCCAAAGTTTTTTTCTTAAATATCCTTAAAATAGATCACGACTATAAAACTACTCTAAAGTTATTTACCTAGCACGCAAACTTTTAGTCATTGATTCTAAAGATCATAAAAATACCTCAAAAATTAAAGTGTCGAGCTTTAACAAACCAACTATTTTACGCTTACTCCTCCAAGAACTTAAGTATCAACTTTTATACCCAAAAAACTTTCAGGCTTAAAATAATTAAAAACAAATTTATTTCTTCTTTTACCTGATCCATTATCGTTATAAAACCGTCTTCTTCTCCACAGTATAAATTATCCATCCTACAAAAAGAATTATCTCGCGATTACTTGAAGAATAAAAAAAATGGCCTTAAATTTCCCACCATCTGATTTACGTTCAACTTTTTTATCGCAAGTAAAATTAAACGTGCATAAATTACACCTTAAATTTTATTATTATTGTTCCGAGCTCGTTATTTATTAATAATGAAATATTATTGGAAAATACTTTAGTTGTAAAAAAGTTGCATTTTTTAATAGGATTAACAGAGGAGACAAAAAGTAAGACAAGAGAAAATAGAAAAGACAGATGTCAAAAAAAGGTTTTACATTTTCAAGTAAAAAAAATTATACAAATATTTTTAATAAATAACACCATTTATTTTTATTATAAATTTGATAATTAAATGATTTATTTACATATATTAATATTAATAACATTTTTATAATTTGTTACACAAATATAATATTGTAATTGTTATGACAATAAATAATTTCAACGTTTTTATTAAATTTTTTAAAAATATACAATTTAATTAATAGAAGTTTTACGAGAATAAATTTAATTTATTAACGAGTATGTTTATGAAATAAAACTATGTACACTTTTATACAATTATATGAATAAAAACATGGGGTAGTGGCAGGGAAGTGGAACTTCAATTTTAAGTTTTCGATCCAATAACTTTGTTGAATTTTTTTTATTGCTATTATTTATCCATCAATTAATCAATCGGCAAGTGACAGTTTCTAATTAAAAAACTGAGTTATTGATTGTAACAAATATTTTTATACCAAGAAAGTATTAACCAATCATCTGGATAATCTAAAGAACAACTTTTATTACGTTTTGTTAATTAGAGAAAGAGTTTTTTCACTGGCAGCATTCCACTTACTGGTGAATATTTGTTTTAAGTTTTGAGAGAAAAATCCAATTACCGTCAGATCAGTGACTAGTTTCAGTAGAAAAAACAACTTTATCTCCAAGTCAAATGTTTAATCATACTAATATATGCAAATGATATCTTTTGTCGCATTTCTGGGTGATGTATGTCATAAATTTACTTTTATTAGTCGACAAGATTACTCGGGGACTTGATATTTTCCCACGTAGATTTAAACAACTGCGTATACGCAGTGTAAGAAAATTTTTCCGTGTCAAATGACTCGATATTATTCTTTTTGCCGACCGTACATTTTTTTACTTCATTTTTCATTCTAATTTTTCTTTTTTTTTTCTTATACGCTCTTTTTTCACCTTTTTGTAGTAGTTTTTGTTCTTAAAGTCTCAGAAACTTCCTTAATTTATTACAACGATAAATAACTGTTTACATAAAGAACCAAGAAGTAAATAATTGAAAATATTTTTTTTTATATTTATTAATAATCACCTAAAAACGCCCATAGCGACAATCACGAAAATTATGTAAGCATTGCACTAAGTAAAGTTTTTTCCATAAATTTTTTATCTTCTCCAGCTTAAATAAAAAAAAAATAAATAAATAAAAAAAAAAACCGAGAATAATTTTAATAATACATTTTGCTGAAAAATATTCTAAACTGGACATTGCTAAAAATTTATTGCGAATTTTAGGCATGCAATATACGAATTCTTCGTAGTGTAAAAGACGGAATTTATTTTTTTTTAGTAGTTATTATTTTTAATTCTGAATAAAACATACTTGTAGAGATGTTTGACATGCCTAATAGTACGAGCGATCTCCGGAATTTCGTTCTTGCTGCTAACAATCGGTCTTTTTATTTAGATTCTACACCTTACAATTTATTCTATTCTGAGAGAAGCAGCCAATCAAATTTTCTCATCATGTTGAAATTTTTACGTTTATTTAGACAATTATTTCCGTGTTATCTCGTAATTTTCATGAATTAGATTATATTCTATGTAAATTTAGCTAACTAGTAACAATAAACAGTAAATTAATTTATATAGCTCAAAAACTATAAAAATTAATCCCTACTACTATTATAAATGTAAATGTAAATTTGTTTGTTACGTTTTCACGCAAAAAATACTTAACCGATCATCATGAAACTTTGAATGCAAATTCTTGGAGGTATTAGAAGTATTAAAAGATGCTTTTTATAAAAAAAAAAAAATTTATTTTTACAAAAGATAAAAAAATTGTTTGTCAAAAAATTAGAACCACATTAATTCACTTCTCTTGGAATGTAATGATCTTTGATATTTATCAAAAGACTTCAGAGCGAGCCAAATCGGGGGTAAAAGCTAGTATTAAATAAATTAAATCTTGTGATATCTATTTTTCTATAAAATTTTTAAATAATTCTAAAATTATATTAAAAACCCCAGTGATAAAAAAAATTTTATTTGAGATTAATATAATTACTTTTGGAGTTACTTCATTATTATACAGTAAGAGTTAGTTAGAATATTAATAACGAAAATAATTAAACTACTGTTACAAAATAATTATATTGAAAACTGTCATTAGTCTTCACAATACTCCATAGAGTTTCTGATAAAATTTATAGCTGAATAACCGAATTGTGTTCAGTTTCAGTTTCAGCGACAGTGTAATTATAGAGGTGCCATTTAATAGTCTGATTGATGTAAATTGACTAGAAATTTCTATTAACATAAATCCATTTGATAATATAATTAAACCCGTCAATTTAAGACAGATGACCTGATAAGATCACTTTCATTATTACCTAAATTGTTTAATTTTGTAGCTTGAAGGGTCAAGAAGAAAAATGATTACTACTCTTGAGTAGAACAGATTGATAGTAGAACAGATACTACGAGTTAAAGTTGATTAATGGGGTCATCATTTTGGAGCCTAAACCGGATCGGCAACAAAGTCTCATCTCCTTTGAGTTTGGATTTTCATGTCACGTAAATATGTGTATCAAATCGACGTTGATTTGGGTTGAAATACATGAATAAAGAAGATAAATTTCAAATTATTTTATTTATGTTTTTCTTCGGCGGAATCTTAATACAATAAGAATAACGCTTAGAAAATACAATATTATACATTTCGTGGTTGCGTTTAGAAAGTAAGTCTAAGCGGTAAAAAGTAAAAAGTAGGAATAATAAAAGTTGAAAGAAGAAATGATAAAAAGTTACTGAAAGTAGAATTGGCGATTCTCTTGGATAAGTGCCTACACATCTGTGCGCGTTATTAGGGATAGAAACCATCGTTTGGAGAAAATAAACGTTTAGATGAGTTCTTTTTTGCTGCTTTTTTATTTTTATGAGTTATGGAATTATTTTACGAATGAAAGTGTGATGATTTTGATAACAGTTGTAAAAGAATTATTTTTGTAAAATTGGAAAATTTTCAGGGTAATTTTTTAACTTGGAGATTTTGAATAAAGAAGAAAAAAAAAGATATTTTTTAAACTTTTTTAATTGTTTGAACTTTTTAGGATTGAAGCAAATGGAAAATAATTAAAACAGGCCGCTTCTGACTTTTTACTTAACCCGTTGAGGACACACCAGTGGAAGACCCCAGGCGAATTTTAAGACAATTTTGAACTTAGGAGGAAATTTATAAATGAGACTTAATGTGCTATCTGTTTTCGGTTGAAATCTATGTAAAAAGTTGTGATACGTCACAAAGGCATCCATGCTGTTAGTCTCATTTAAAGCGACTTACCGAAATTCATAACTTTAAACTTCAGAAGAAATATATTTTTTTCAAACTTCATCAAATATTGATTTTTTTCCTTAAAATATATTATTTTACGAATATAATAGCGTCGGTTTTTTGTCGATATCGTAAAAATCAAAACTTTTGGGACTTTTTTTATAAAAAATCTAGATATACAGTAAAAAATTTAGTGTTAAAAATTTTTGTCTTAAATATCTAACACTTTTATGTGTAAATTTAACATTTTTTATCTGTTAAATCAACACAAAAAAGTGTTAAATATTTAACATAAAAATTTTTAGGACAAAATTTTTTGACGCAATGACGCAAAATTTTTTACTGTGTAAAACTCGTAAAATAATATATTTACAGAGGTCCGATTATTTAAAAATTTCAACACAATATTTGTGGATATGTATACTTTCTAAAAATGTAAAAAAAAATTTTTTTTTCAAAAGTTACAAACCAGAATGATCCCTTAAATTAAAATTCAAATTTAAGAATAAATGTTTAAAAATTTAAATATGAATGTTGGTAGCGCGGGAAAGTTTTGAGTGTTGGTAACTTGGTAAGCTGCACTTTAATCTTCCATTCACGACACCTTCAAGTACTTGGATTATTCACCTAGCAATAGGTGTAGATCAGTAGATTAAATTGTTTAAATACCGCATAAAATAACAAATAATTATTATTAAAAAGCTTCTACCAATAAAATAAAAAACAGTTTATAAAATGGAACCGTACGACGTAATAGTTAACCAACCCGTCGTCATCGATAACGTGAGTAATTTTCCATCGTAACCTAATAAATCGCACGGTTATTGTCTACCCAAAGTGTCAAACGCCAGGCCATATTGTTGCCAAGTGATAAATACCAATAAATATATTTTAAAATCATTACATAAATTTATAATCATTGAATTTCAGCACCTGCTGGCCAAAGATACCGTTACACTCCGATTAAATTCCTAAAACGTCTGTTTGACAGTTTGGTGTCAAGACAAATCAATACAACTAATTATTATTTACTATTCGTTATTTATTGTAATTATTTTTTCAGGGTTCTGGAGTTATAAAAGCTGGTTTTGCTGGAGACCAAATACCTAAATGTCGTTTTCCAAATTAGTAAGGATAATTTATTTTTCATTACTTTATAGGTTAATTTTAATTACACAAAGTATCAGAAACTTGAAAATTTTTTTATTATTTTTTTTAATTATTTAAATTATTGTTGAATAAATTTCTACACAAAAAAAAATTTTTTTCTAATTATTAAAAAAAATTCATGAAAATTAATTTAGCAGATATTTGATAATTTAAAAAATTTTTTTGACAAGTAAATTAGCAAAATTTTTTACTGTGTAAAACTCGTAAAATAATATAGTTACAGAGGTCCGATTATTTAAAAATTTCAACACAATATTTGTGGATATGTATACTTTCTAAAAATGTAAAAAAAAATTTTTTTTTCAAAAGTTACAAACCAGAATGATCCCTTAAATTAAAATTCAAATTTAAGAATAAATGTTTAAAAATTTAAATATGAATGTTGGTAGCGCGGGAAAGTTTTGAGTGTTGGTAACTTGGTAAGCTGCACTTTAATCTTCCATTCACGACACCTTCAAGTACTTGGATTATTCACCTAGCAATAGGTGTAGATCAGTAGATTAAATTGTTTAAATACCGCATAAAATAACAAATAATTATTATTAAAAAGCTTCTACCAATAAAATAAAAAACAGTTTATAAAATGGAACCGTACGACGTAATAGTTAACCAACCCGTCGTCATCGATAACGTGAGTAATTTTCCATCGTAACCTAATAAATCGCACGGTTATTGTCTACCCAAAGTGTCAAACGCCAGGCCATATTGTTGCCAAGTGATAAATACCAATAAATATATTTTAAAATCATTACATAAATTTATAATCATTGAATTTCAGCACCTGCTGGCCAAAGATACCGTTACACTCCGATTAAATTCCTAAAACGTCTGTTTGACAGTTTGGTGTCAAGACAAATCAATACAACTAATTATTATTTACTATTCGTTATTTATTGTAATTATTTTTTCAGGGTTCTGGAGTTATAAAAGCTGGTTTTGCTGGAGACCAAATACCTAAATGTCGTTTTCCAAATTAGTAAGGATAATTTATTTTTCATTACTTTATAGGTTAATTTTAATTACACAAAGTATCAGAAACTTGAAAATTTTTTTATTATTTTTTTTAATTATTTAAATTATTGTTGAATAAATTTCTACACAAAAAAAAATTTTTTTCTAATTATTAAAAAAAATTCATGAAAATTAATTTAGCAGATATTTGATAATTTAAAAAATTTTTTTGACAAGTAAATTATAGCAAAAAAAAATTGACATGTAGAAATTTTTTAAAATTAAAAATGCAATTTTTTAAAAATAATTTATCAGAACAAATTTATTTATCAAAAAAAAACTAAAAAATAATCAAGTGACTGCTAACTTTAATGACATAAAAAATTCACTCATCTAATTAATTTAAAAAAATTTAAGAAACTAGGTAAATATTTGCGTATAATTTTTTAGAAAAGAAAAAACTTTAAAAAATTAACAGATATTTTGACATTGATATCTGCAGACGCGTGACAATTTTTTGATTTTTTTTTTTTTTTTTTTAATTAAAAAAAATTGGGAACTTTACAAATTTAACTTTAATAAGTCTATATATTTTGAGAAAGATCGATTTTTAATTAAATTTCAACTTAAAAAGATAAAAAAAAAAAAAATGTATGATATTCATAAAAGCAAACACAAAGAGATACTACTAATATGAATAGAGTTGTTTGTTTATTTGTTGGATATATATGTCATTCGATTTAATATGATGGGTGGTGTGAAATGTCTATTTTGCATAATAATTCATAGATCATAAAACTTAATATAAAGTATAATCTAGTGTTGCACTTTTAGATGGTGAAGATATAAAGCAAAATAACGGAAATAGAAAAGTTTTAAACATAAATAAATTTTTTATAACTGTTATTTATCGCTAAGAGTTTCATAAATTAACTTATAAAAAGCAATCTATCAATTATTTTATTCATTTTTTATAGTTATGCTTTAAATAAAATCATACATAAAATAAAAAATGCCTTGCAAGTAATAAAATTATAAAATTAAATTCAAAAAGAGGTCATTTCATTTTAGTTAAGCACACAATAATCTTTGATTGATTATAACATTTTTACCATCGCCGTTAACTCATAATAATATACGTCGTGTAAGCAATCGTAATTATAAATTATGACCAATAAAAAACGACCAAATTGCACCTATTATTCATTCTTAATCTTCACCTTATATTTATAACTGATATCTTCTTCTCTTTGTTTATATTCTTCGATGTATACAAGAATAACTTGTACTTGTGATTTAATTCGACATACGTCTAATTTTATTTGTGTATACATAAATAAAAGTTTCTTTGAAAAAATTTTATTACCCCATTGTACTATATTTCTCTTTATGTTTTCATTTTAAAACTAATATTATTGAATCTATAATTAATTGCACATACTAAAAAAATTTTTTTCAAAGATTACAAATTTTTTTAGGGCCTAAAAGTCTCGTTAAATTACTTTGTACTTTCTTAAATATTGAAGGATGTTTTTAAAAAGCAATCGTGATAAACTTTTATAAAGTTTCTCCTCAAAATAACTGAGGTGCAATCTTCCGCACTGTCGTACGTGCACGGAAATCCGAAAATAATCTCATTGAGTATTTTTAAGAATCGTTTGGATCATTATATTTTACTCTGATTGAGATACGAGGTGTTTATGCTATTATTTTGTATTTTAGAGAATTTTTTGAGGCTACATTTTTATTGGACATTTTTATAACTTCATAAAATAAAAAATTTATCTCACAACACTCCAGATAAGCAATAATAAAAAATTTTTATAAATTCACGAAGAAATTTGTAAATTTTTGAGCTGAAAATGTTTGAGGAATGGCGTACAGGGTCAACCTTCTTCGGATTTTCTTATAAGACGTATGATTTATTTTACACGGGTATAATCAATCATTTTTATACAAAGAATAATTATTGTTAGCATTGTTTTAGAAAAATTGATCCACGTAACATTATTCTTATAGCTATGACAATATATCAAATCTATCTGTTTGTTTTATCTTGGAAGCTTTTTCATGAAAGTACTAGTAAATTATTTCTGAGCAACGACGTCGAACAAATTGCTAAGGTGTCGTGAGTTCGGTAGGGAGAAAAGGGACTGAACTAAAAAAAGCCTTAGTATACGATGACGTTGATTATATATTGGACTTATTTTAGTAATATATACATGTATATATTAAATAAATATATAAATAAATAATGAAGCTTTATAAAGTTACTCTTCCTTTATTTTTATCCTTAGAGCTGCGGGAAAAAATTAAATTACGCAAAAAATCTAAGTCAATAATATTAAAAAAAAATATTTTTTTCAATTTAAAATTATTTTAAATTAATCAGAGTTTATTTATTTTAATTTTTCAATATTATTAACATCTCTTGTTTTAATAAATTATTTTATAAATAATAAAATAATATTTATACAAAATATATCCATCCAAAAAAATTAAATATTAAATATAAAATTATTGAGTGCCTTTATTTAATTTAATTTTTAATATAAAAACTTGACAAGTTAACGAGTTTCTTTGACGAAGTAACGATGCATGTATATACTTGAAGTATGTTATCTTTGATCTTTTATTTGTAAGCAATAAAAAAAAAAAAAAATAATTTTATAAGGCAAAAAAAAGTTTAATATAAAATATAAATTTTTTAAAAAAGTAGCGAATCCTTAAATATGGCGTAAATATAAATGGCTTTATTACATCGCGAGCCAAAATGAATTTATTGTTATAAATTTCTAAGAGAACCATAACATTGATTGTACTATTTATATTACATAACTAACTACCTTGGCAAGCAGTAAAGGGATAAAGGGCTGGTTCGTAACATTCCATATCACTTTTGCTGTTTCTCCACCTACTCTATTCAACCGTTGAGAAAAACAAGTATCGTTATTCGTGGAGGGTCGTTGTATTGCGAGCATAAAGACGTCACGCACAGTAGAATTCAACTCCTCCCAGTGTACACTTTTTTTTTTTTTTTATAACTTCTACTAACTCGGGTATAAAATGTAGATCGTTTGCACGTGGAACTCATAAAAACAAAAAAAAAAACATTGATAACTGTTTTAAATCTGCTTCGCGTTGTTTAATCTTCGGTAATGTTTATTTTTTTTTCAAAGGTGAATCCCTAAAATGACCGTAAATTTGGAATACATAATTACACAGTTACACAGTGGAAAAATTTAGGCATGATAACTAAAATTAATATTTTAATATTAACTTAACATTTTTTGGGAGGTTATGTTAATTGACAATGAATAAAACTTACTTGGGCATGTCCAGGAGTTGGTCAAGGTCGACTCCTCGGAAGGTGAACTTCCTGAAGGTCCTCTTCTTCTTTAGAGTTTCTTCTCCCTGGAATTAACATAATTATTTTACTGTTTTATTAAAAAAATTTTGACATTTTTATTGATAAAATTTAATGGAAATAATGATTAAAAAATATTTTAAAATAACTCATAAAAATATATAGATTTTTGAGAATGTTAATTTTTAAAAGATTGTTTTATTATAACTAGATTAATTAGTTTTAAATAAAATAAAATACTAACGTCAGCCATTATTATGCTAGTCACTTGGTCGATCGAACGAAAAGAGCGTATACCAAAATACCAATAGAAAGGGAAGCTTAAGGTAGGGATTAAAGTATACTTCAGTCTGAAAATATACTTACTTACAGCGCCACTAGCGTCAATAATGAAAACTATTTTTGAATAATTCATAATTTATAACAACACTGAAGTTGACAGATATTAAAAATTTTTTTGGAATTTTATAGCAATTAAATTATTAAAAAAAAATTTTATTAAAAAGTTTCACATGTGAAAATTAGAATTTTTTTAATGACATGAAAGTTAGCTGTCACTTGACAATTTTTTAATTTTTTTTAACTAAAAAATTTGCTACAAAATATTATTTTTAAAAAATTGCATTTGTAGTTTTTTAAAATTTCTAAATGTCAATTTTTTTTATTAATTTTTTTTGCCATAATTTATTTGTTAAAAAAATTTTTTAAATTGACAGCTGACCGCTAACTTCAGTACTATTTTATAATTATTTAATTTTAATTTAATCATTTAATTAATAAACATATAATAATAAAATTAGCCAACCTTTTTTTATTGCTTAATTTTCTTTAGTTTATTAAATTAAAAGCTAAAAAAATTTTTTTGTAGTGATTTTTTTAATAAAAAAAATTCTAAAAATTTTCGAATGTCGGCTAACTTTATTATCATAATGAATATTCGTACTTACATAACTTAATAATTATTATTATATATGATTGTTTTTTTTTTTTAAATCATTCATTTGTGTTTTAAACTGTGTTTATCATTAAAATTAGCACTATAGCTCAAGAGCCATGATTTCTTTGAAGTAATCGCCGAAAGGGAGCATGTCAGTTCATTCGACGAAATTATTATTATTATTATTACTAAAATCCGTATGCGCGGTAACGGCGGTAACTATAGAACTTTGGTACGTTACAAATCTTGCATCTCACTTGACTATTCATTCAATAACAAGTTTGTGCTACTTGCGTGTAAATGAACAAGAGAGATGAATAGCAAGCTGAAGACGAACCCCTTAACCGGAGGTTAGAAATTTAAAAAGCAACCGGTGCATAACCGAAAAATCAGAGTCTAGTGTCAAAGGCCATTGCATTAATAATAGGCCAGAGTGTAATGTCTCTAACGTTTTTAAATTTTTGACTAAGTTACATATTTTTTTATACTTATTGCACTTTTATTTATTTGTTAATAGTTATTTTTCAAGTGATTTAAATTATAATATATTTTAAAATGGAGCATTGGAGTAAAATAATAGTAGAATGGGTGAGTACTTTGATAAAATGAAATTGATTTAATTTTAATTTAACTCTAAATAATACTAAAGTTAGCCGACGTTTTTAATTTTTTGATTTTCTTTTTTATTATTAAATTAGAACTAAAAAATATTTTTAAAAAATTTCACGCATTGTTTTTCAAGTTTTTTACAATTTAATTTTTTCAGTGAAAAAAATTCTAAAAATTTTTAGATGTCGGCTAACTTAATTTACATTAATTCTAACGAAATGTTAATGATTTTTTTTTCACCTAAAACTAAATTTAATTGATGTAAACCTGATGTATAAAGCCGAATGGCGTTTGAATGAGTAAATAAATAAAAAAAAAAATTGTAAATTGCTGTCTCAATAGCGTCCATTTATTTTGTTTATAAATCTAAAATCAATTTCAGGTGAACTGTTTAAATCTTATTGAAACTCCACTAAAAGAAATTCAACAACTTCAGGATAATTCAACTATCTATGGCAAAATCATCCAGCAACTGTATGTTATTTTTCTTAAACTTTTTTTTAAAACTAATTTTTGATGAGTATTTATTTTATTTTATTTTTTTTTTTTAGAAAAGCACCTAATGAAGTGAAAAATGTGGATTTATGTTGTGATATATCAAAATTTATTGAAGAAGAATATCCAGATTTTATAATTAATAAAAATGACGACGATGATGGTATATCTGAACATGTATATCAAATGTCTCTTCTGTTATTGAGTGCCTCGCAAAAAGTGACTTTTCACCGACCTATGTATTCATTGAAAAATGATTCGCAAGTAACAATTAAAAAATTTTTAGAACTACTTTTGCCGTATGGAAAAGGATTAACATTCGATACGGTCCGTGAAAGTATAGTAGAATTAGGAGATACAATTCCGCAAACTCCTCCAAAGACACCGAAAGATCGACCGTTGAAAAATTATTTAACATCTCCAGCCGCACAATCTGCTTATCGTCACAAAATGTTAAATGAACGTAATCGCGAGTTAAGGCTCTTGAAAGCTCAGCTGGAAACTGAACTTTTTGAAAAGGTAGACTTGCAGGGAGATATAAAAATATTAGAAGACAAAGTTAAAAATTTACAAAAACAGTTATCTAAAAAAGCAGAAGAGCTGAAGAGACTCAGGATAGAACAGGCAAGTCCAAAAACTCCACAGTCTGCGAGAAAAGATAAAAATAATCAAAATGTAGAAGAGCATTTAAAAAAAGAAATTCAAAATGTCGAAGCGTATAATTTAAAACTCACGACAGAGTTGAATAAACTTGAAGATGATCATGAAAGTTTAAAACGTCGTTTGGCGTCAAAAGAACGTCTTGCTGCTACTTTGAAAGAAAAAGCTGAAGAATTTGAACGAGGAATGGAATCTTTGTCAATACAACTGGAAGTCAAGACCAACGAACTGTTAGAATTGAGGATGCAAAATGAAGAACTCCGAGGTCACATTAAGGGTATGCAAAGATACTCAACTGATGCTGAACAAAGTTTTGAAATGGATAATGTTGTTCATGCTGGGTCACCAGCTGTTGGGTTGAATATCAGTGAAGCTGCCAGTTCTATTATCGATATTCAGTTGAAAGAAGCAAATGAAGAATCTGCTAGACTAAAAGACGAATTAGAGTGTATTCGGAATCAATTAGAAGAAGCTTTACAGGAGTGTCAAGAATTCAAATCTCTCAACGATG
This sequence comes from Cotesia vestalis, assembly GCA_000956155.1. Lineage (NCBI taxonomy): Eukaryota > Metazoa > Arthropoda > Insecta > Hymenoptera > Braconidae > Cotesia > Cotesia vestalis. The sequence goes on from JZSA01007522.1 coordinate 13,845, forward strand.
TTTTAAATGAAAAAGTATTAAATTTTGATGAAACTAAAATGACATTAGAAATGACAGAAGATAAATTAGAAAAACGACAATGCCAAATTAATATTATGGAGATGGAAAAAAAGACTCTACAAGATGAATTAGAAAAACAGAAAAAAATTATTGCTAATCAAGAAATCACTTTGAAAGAAACTCAAGAATTAAAAGAAAAATTAGAATCTAATGTATCCTCCATCTCAGAAGAATTAAATAGCTTGAAGATATCCTTAGTTACCACAGAAGACACTTTAGCACAGACTATTACCACAAAAGAAGTTTTAGTAATGCAGTTAAGTACAGCTGAAAATAAAATAGAAAGCCTCAAAGATGCTTTAAATATTGAAAGTAAAAAATACCAAGAGTTAATCAAGGATTCAGAATATAAAGTTAATAATTTAGAAGAGACTATCAATGCACACTTGGAGCAAAATCGTCAGCTTGAAAAAATTGTTGATCAATTAACTAAAGATTTAAATAATTTAAATAGAGAATTTGATAATAAAAATTTGACTGTAAGTTCATTAAATGACAAAGTTGTTGAGTTAGAGGCCACGATTGTTGATTATTCTGATAAAAAACAACAGCTAGAAGAAATAATCACGCAAAAAGAAGAAGAGATAAATAAATTGAATCAAAGTCTTGATAATAAAAACTTGATTTTAGATTCATTGAATGCCAAATTATCAAATGCGGAAGAAGACATTGCAAGGTATGTTGAAATTAAAAAAGAACTTGAGAACACTATTGAACAACAAGCTGGTGACTTAAAAAAATTAAACAAAGAACTTAACGATACGAATTTAATAGTTGATTCTTTAAATAATAAAGTAACAGAACTTGAAAAAGTAATTGAAAATAATTCTGAAATTAAAATACAACTTGAAAATATTATTCAACAACAAAAGCAAGATTTGATTCAAGTAAATGGAATAGTTGATGAGAAAAATTTGACTATTGAATCGTTACAAGTGAAGCAGTCGGAGTTGGAAAAATCAATTTCTAAAAATTCTGAAGATAAACAACAGCTTGAAAATGCGATTGAATATCAAAAAGAAAATTTAATTAAATTGAAAGATGAACTTGACAATAAAAATTTTATTATTGATTCATTAAATACTACACTGTTACAATTGGAAGAAACTATTGTTATGTATTCTGAGGAAAAACGAGAGCTCAAAAAAATAATTGTTGACACTAATGAAGACACGCGTAAATTAACTCGGGATCTAGAAAATAAAAATTCAACGATAGATTCATTGAATGCTAAAATATTGGAACTTGAAACCACTGTTAATAAATATTCTGAAGATAAATTACAATTTGAAGAAACTATTGAAAAATATAATAAGGAT
>JZSA01007523.1:0-45093 GCA_000956155.1 Cotesia vestalis
TGTCAGAAACGAAGGATACTGTCGCAAGGTATTTGAATGAGAAACAACAGCTTGAAGAGGATAATCAGCAGCAAAAGAATGAGTTAATAAATTTGAATATGGAACTTGAAGAACGACAATCAACAATCGAGTCAATGAACGATAAATTTTCACAACTGGAAGATGTCATCACTATGCATTTGAATGAAAAACAAGATTTACAAAACACTGTAGAGCAGCTAAAAAGTGAACAGATTAAATTAAATGAGGAAGTTGAAGCCAAGCAATCTACAGTAGAATTACTCAACAATAAATTGTTACACCTTGAAGATATTAATGCAACATTTTCACAGGAGCAACAACGACTGCAAAATAGTTTGGAGGAACAGAAAAATGACTTGATAGAATTAAATAAGGAATTAGAAGACAAAAACTTAAATATTGATTTGTTAAATGTTAAGATTTCAGAATTAGAAACTAAATTAAGTTGTAATGAATCAGCACTGTCAGAAGCTCAAACAAAAGTGTGTGAATTAAATGAACTCCGAGAAGAACTTCAAAGTCAACTGATGCAAGAACAAAAAAATAAATTACTTTGTATGGATGAAAAACATAATTTAGAAATAAAACTGGACGAATTATTAAAATCAGATGAAAAAAAATCGATAGTTGCACAAGAAAAAATTCAAGAGTTAAATTCTCGGTGTGAAAAATTAAATTCAGAACTTACTGTTACATATTCCAAAATTTCTGACCAAGATGACGTGATACAAAAAATCATAACTGAGCGTGATTCATTGCAAAGTAAATTAGATGAAATGGAAAAAGATCTAGAAAATCAAAAAGAAGAGGTGAAAATTACAGCATTGCAAATTGAAGAACTGAAACAAACTCATGAGCGAACAATTAGTGGCTATCAAGAACGTGAGGATGCTACTCGTGAACTTCTTAACTCTGTTGAAAAAAAACTTTTGGCTACACAAAATGCATGTGAAACACTTAAACTTGACAAAAAAATCCAAGAAAAATCACTTGCTGTTCTTAATACTAAATTAGAACAACAAACTAAAGAAAAAATTGAGTCTGAATTAAAAATGAAGGAAGTTATTGTTAATTTGCAAGAAGTAAGAGCAAGCCAAGAAGCAGTATTAGATGCGCAATCGAAAGCTCTTGCTGATAGGGTTGCGGAAATAGATGCTATGAAAATAGAATTTGTTAAAGTTAAAGAAAATCTGGAGTTAAAAATTCATGAACAAAAAATTCAAAGTGAAGAAAAATCAAATGAATGTATTGTTTTAAAAGAATCTAATGAAAGCTATCTCAAAGAAATACAAGAACTAGAATCTAAATTGAATGAAGTAAATAATGAAATAAAAAGATTGAAAGAGGATTATGAAAGCTTGCAAAATGACTTTAAAGAAAAATTAAAGACAACTGAAGCTATTATCAAAACCAAAACAGAAAATAATGAACAACTGTCGAATCAGTTGAGTTTTGTAGAAACTGAAAATAATACACGCAATGAATATTTGTCTCGGCTGGTTCGAGAGAAGAATAAATTACAAGCTATGCTTGATAAAGTAATTGCTAGTCGTAATAATTTAGAAGAAAGTTTAGAGAATATTCACAAATCTTGGGATGACACGTTGAATAAAGTTCAACATATATTCAGTAAAAATAGTTCGGCTTGTGATGAATTGAAGCATCTGGAAGCACAAAAAGAAGAGTTGAAAAAATTATTGAATGATATTATTGATCGTCAATCTAAAACTTCAAAACCTCTTATTAAAGTTCTTTGTTGGATACCCTTGTGGTTTGAACAAAAGTTGGATGGAATTAAAAATCTTGGTATTAAAAAAGAAATAAATGAGACTGATGATACTGATTTAGCAGACGAGCAATTAATTTTGGAAGAAGAAATTAAGAAAAATGAATCAATACTCACAGAGTTGAGTGTTTTACAAAATAAAATGGATGAATTTTTAAATGCCTCGATGACTTGTGAATCAAATATAAAATCTGGTATTGTAAAACGTGAGCCCAGTGCTGAAGAAAAATTGCAGATACAACTAGAAAAGATAATTAAAGAGAAAAAAGATATGAAAGATAAATTAGATGCAGCTCGTGTAAGAAACGCTAAGATGGAAAAAAATATAGACGAATTAAGAAATGAAAATCGAAAAATTAAAGCCGAGATGTCAACATCGTCTTCAGATAACAAACCAGAAGTAGAACGGTTAACAAAATTAACTGAACAATTGGAACAACAAATGGAAGCTCTTAAAAAAGAGAAAGAAGAATTGGAAAACAAATTAAAGAACGATGATTTTGATGCTAGACTAAAAGAAGTGCACAATGAGTATGGATTGAAACTCGAAAAACTGAAGCAAAAAATGAAAGTAGCATACAATGAACAGGTTAGTAAACTTCAAGTTGAACAGGATCAGGCGATGTCAGAGAAGATAGCGGCATTGAAAGCCAAGATGGAACAACAGTGTAAAAAATATTCTGAAGATATTGCTAGATACAAAGCTCATGTCAGTGATTTATCATCACAGTTTTGGAATGTCGGCGAGAGACTTTTAGCAGAGCAACAAGAAAAAGAGACTGTTCAGCAACATCTTCGTGAGTTACAAAAAAAATATCAATCAGCAATGCATGACGCCAACCAATCGCTTGCTCTAGCTCACAGCCAAATAAGTTCATCGACTTTGGACAGAGATTTTACTTATGACCGATCAGATGCTCCACGGCAAAGCTTCCGAGCAGTTCAACTTATTGAAGAAGAAACTACTACTACACGAAGACATAGTGTTAAAAGTATTCAAGCTATGGGGAACGCTTTTAGTGTTGAAGATGAAGAGGGCGAGGTCTTTAATAACGACTTTTTAACAGACTTGAAAGAAGGTAAATTCCGCACTACTGAACAACCACCTGATTTCGATAGACTGTCCGAATTGCGGATGAGGAATTCATTATGTCGGCCTCATCTTCGGTCTTCTTATGCAGTTGAGACTAATTTCCATCCATTTGCTATTACTGAAGAAGATATCAAGGTAAGTTTTACAATTTGGTGCATACGTAGTTGATTCATGGATTGAAAAATTAGTAACTAGCAAACTTACAGTCACTATGGACTGCCGTGACTTTTGAACTATAAATGGATCGAATTTTGCTTTATTAAATAATGACTTTTGTTAAATTGCACTGTACCAGCTTAAATATTGACGTTTTTAAAGATATAAGCTCATCCCAATGTTATACTCATTAAAAGCTTTCATTTGAGTACCCACATGCATTTTTGATATATTTTACATATATACATATATATAAATAAATAAAATATATGAAAAATTGATGTGGGTACTCAAATAAAAGGTCTAGATGAGTGTAACATCGGGATGAGCTTATATCTTTAAAAATGTCAATAGTTCACGAGATACAAGGTCATTTCTTAATTATGTATCTAGAGATAGACCATTTTCGAATGCAGCTAAAATACTTATCATAATAAATTGACTAAATTTCATTTAAAAAACCGATTTGATTATCCTGAACACAAAATTTTTCTTCTTCTCTTGATAATATAGATTAACTTTATTTTTACCATAGAGCGGTCCAACCAACGATGAAACATTTAATGATAGCCTCAGTCAAAGTCTTCTTCCAGGTCAAAAAGCTAAAAAGAAGGACAGAACACAAGTAAATATTTTTAAATTAAATAATTATGTATTTGTTTTGTTATTCATGAATTTGGTGAATTGTTTTTGTTTATTGTTTCAAATTATAGACATCTTATAAAAGACCAGGTCCTCCTACTCCAAGTAAAAATGGTGGTAGATTGTCACTCCAGGTAAATTAAATAGAAAAATTGTATAGTCTTTGTATTTAATTATTTGTTTTTTAACAATCATAAAAAGGTATGTTATGTTATCATTTGGTGTATGTGTTTATAGGGTAATGAATTAAAGAGTCCAAATTCGAGAATACTTCGAGATAGAAACAGTGAAAGACGTACTACAACAACTCCAAAACGATTAAAAGACTTCTTTTCAACTTCATTATCAAGACGCCAAGATGAGGTGAGAATAAGAAGTAACAACCCTCGGAAATGCATGAAATCTCTGTGTATCCTCTTCTTCCTTACCTTGATCCTTATTTTTCCTATTGAATTTGTGGAATTGATTCTTGGAATATTTGTTTACGTATTGTGATTATTTTTACTACTTTATATAATTTTCATTATGAGACTTATTTTTCGTTATTACAAATAAAAAATGTTTTTTTTTTTTTTTTACACTTTCAGAACACACCGGCTACTCCGAAAGGTCGCAGGCTAAGCAGCATTTTTCGTAAACCACGAGTTACAGAAAAAAATTAAAAATACTTGTTTGAAAAAATAATTTGTTGCATTGAATATTTATGTTTGTTAAAAAATAATTTAAATGAAAAATTCAATTTCTTACAATTATGTTTTAATTATAGTTGATAATATTTTTATAGTTATAATTTATTATTTATTAGTAATCCAGAAAAAAAAATATTTGTTCGGGAAATTTATATAAGTTATCCACGATAACAATTATCATTTTTTCCTCTAAATAAAATGAAATAAAATATAAAAAAGCATTTTAGTAACAAAATAATTAATATTATTTTTATGGATTATTTAAATCTCCTTATTCACTAATCACTGATCCCTACTCGGAATCAGATTCCTGAAAAAGAAAAAAAAAATAATAATAGGACTTAATTTAAAAAAATAATTATAAATTTGAATTAAGCTTGAAGAAAAACATACCATGTATTGGCCTGGCGCATATCTTCCAGAATTTCTAGCCGTTCTTCGAAGTTCTCGTGGCTCTTGTTGATCCTGACTGCGGCGTCTTTTTGCAAAATTAAAATTTATCATTTATTACATATAATAATAATGAAGCATAAAGTAAAGTACCCAATAGTTGAACTGGTTTCAAAGTGAAACGTATTTGACTCAACTTTTAATATGTAAAGATTTAATTATTGTTGATGGTCCTGAAGGAGCCTAGAGCTCCAGGATCAAATAAATATATTTAATGTTATAGTACTGGGTACTTTACCTTATCAATAAATTTAATATAAACGACATACCCTGCTCTGTTTTGTATTTGCAAAGTTTTAAATCTGTCATCAACATCTTGCGACGGACTAGCAGTGTCGTCAATCGTTGGTGTCGGTGAGGCGGGTGTAACCGGAGGTATATCACTATTATCAAAAAAGCTGGCTGCTTTTGTTTTCGAAATAGTAGTTTTTGTAACGCTGAGTCTGAGAATCAATAAAAAATCATCTATGGAATTTTAATAGTGAAAAAAAATAAATAAATATCAAACACTTACGGAGATTTTTTAGGCTGCCTTTTTTTTTTCTGCTTGCTAAAAGGAAAGTTAAAAGTCGCTTAAAGTTTACACTAGCAATAAAGGATTGAGGAGCAGTAGGGTAAATCAGGGGGTTTCGCATTAATTAACATCATTGTTTTAATCTATTAAACCAATTTGTATTGTCGACACACCAAAATACAATTTTGTTTTGTAATTTTAATAATTATGCAAAAAATATCGTTTTTCTTTTTATGCATGCATGGTATACAATAATTTAGGATGTGAATATAATAATTTTTAGAAAAAGATTTCGAGATTTTACCGAAACAAAAAAAAAAATAAAATATAAAAAAAAAAGCCCGCAGTTGAGCATCCCCTGTAGTATCCCCTAATGCTCCATTGTAACTTTCAACTACGGGTACTTTTTTTCAGGGTAAAAAGATCAGACTGTTTTCGACGAGCCGGTGCAGGAGGGGCCAGAATTCAAGTCATCGATTCCTGAAAAATTATATCCATGGTTTCCTTGATAATTATGATAATTATAAATTAAAAACGTTGTGAATGTTTTGGTGTTGAACCCTCTTGCACTGAGCCATCGATTTATGACATGATGAAAAGCGATACTCGCGAATCGAAGTGCATTTTATCAATTTTTTATTTATGTTAACAGAATAAAAATAATAATTTTTTTTTTTTTTTCAACACAAAATTTCAAGCACACAGCATAATAAATGATACTAATGATGGATTATTAATAAATGAAAAGCAAATATATGAGTGAGTACAGGTTATTAATAACTAAAGCATACAATAATAAAATAAAATAAATTAATTGAACATAATGGTTAAAGATGCGAACATTAAATCAAGTGATCAAACTCACCCCACGAATTCATGATCTGAACCATCATCAGCTTCTTCTGGTTCTTCTTCTTCTGTAATTTAAAGTAATCATATCAATTATTTTTCTGTTAAAATATTTAAAGATAGAAAAAAAAAATAAAATTAATATAAAAAGATCTACTAACCTGCTAAACCTGCAAATTGATCCTTCTTACGTCTTGTATAAGCTCGCTTACTCGTTACAGGTACTTGATCTGTTTCTCCGTGCAATAAACTGTTTCGGTACAATAAAAGTGGCTGCCAGTCTTCTCCACGTGAGGAAGGCATTCCAGCAGGTAATCTTTTATCCAAGAAATTCAATCTACAATAATAACAATGAAAATTAATACTTTTTAAAATAAATATAACAATAATACAATAAAAAATTTTAATTTTTTCTAAGCATTGCCAAATAAAGCCAAAATTTCAGAATTTAAAAATTTATAATTTAAGGAATATACTAATTGTTGTATAATGCCAATTGGCGTTCAAATGAATAAATCGTGTTCCTAAAAGTAAAAGTCTTTTATCTTTGCGATTTTTTTTTTTCAATTTTAGACAATAAAAAAAAAAAATATGCGCCTTTTTACCTTTGCAAAGGTAAAATTGTTATATCTCTTTTACCTGTAGGCACGCGAAATGAATAAATAAATAATTATATCCATAAAAGTTAACTTACACTAAACGTTTATCTTGTTTCAATAATTTATTTGTAAATTCAGCAAGAATTTCAAGATATGGAAGATTTGGTGGTGGTCCTGTAGGATCCAATTCAACACCATCCGGTGGTGTGATAGCAAAGAAAACTCCAGCTCGATGTAAAGCTGTAATAGCTTCACGATTTTTAATCGCATCAAGCCCGAATGACAGAGCAAATCTTTTAGCAAGTTCTTTTATAGCTGTAAACTCTTCACTATTTTTATTGACTTTATCCTTTTCAGCTAAAATTTCGTTGTAAAGAGTGTTTAAACTCAATTGCATTGTCAATGCACAAGTAGTCTTATTTATGTCTCGTGCTTTACCCAACGTTGTTTTTATTATATCACCATAATCGTTGTAATATTTGACATAATGTTTGAAAACATCTGCGGCAGCGTTAGTAGGGATTATGTTATATACTATAAGTTTACAATATCCAGCAAGAAAATTTCTTCTTTTATGAAGCTCTTCTATTTTAGAATGTTCATCATGCTCATCATCTTCTTCTTCAACGAAAACGTACTCTTGAATGAATTGATTGAGCATATTTTGCATTATAGCATCCGCTTCGTAGACGAGCTGATGCAGCAAAACGTTTGCCTGAGATGTTAATTGAGAACAAAACATAACGAGCATATCACAAATAGTATTGTATGCCTCTTCGCGTAAAATAGCTACGCGATTGCCTTCACCAGCAACAAAATACCGCATTGAGTCCATGAAAGCTGTCAGCTGATCGTGTAATTGAGCAGCTTCTTCCTCGCCGCGTTTACCCATGTCACCAGCTTCCATCAGTTGATTTTGTCCCCACAGGATAGCAAAAAAACATGCGCTGATTGCATACTTGCCAGCTTCTTCGGGAAAATTTTTAGATACATCTTTTGCATCTTCAATATCACGATAAAGTGAATTCCAAATTTTTTTACCATTCATATTATGACAACTGTAAAAGATTGCTATTTTTTTCAAAGAATGCACAACATCAAAGATCTCATCTTCATTTGGAATTTCAGCACCTTCTATTAAATTTCTATAATCATCAATCACTTCATTGTATCTATTAACAATAGTATCAATGAGTGTTGAGCGTGAAATATCACATTTCGTAAATATTGCATTGCCTTCAACGCACATGTGTTCTAAAGTTTTAGCAGCAGTATCCAAAACATCATTGTCATGGGTTTTTTCAACGATAACGTGAATTTTTTCAAGCAATGTTTCAAGATTTTTCTCCTGTCGCGATTTAGTATAAATATCAAGATCAAAATACTGTGGTACAGACAATAAATTCGCTAATTTTTCCGGATCAGCGCTGTACTTATCAAGCAAAAGCGGAAGCGTAACAATGAAGTGTTCAGTTAACTTTTGTTTATCATCTTGAACCTGTTTTTGTTCTTTAGTAGACAAAATTTTACGCGTAGGTCCACGTCCAACAGGAGCTTCACCCGTTGCTGCTTGTTTAATACAGCAGACCATGAGCTCAATCAATGATGTTTCTTTTTGATTATCAAGAGCCTCTTCTTCTGGTCCCGCTTCCTCTAATAGTAGATCAGTCATACATTCCCAGTCTTTCATCATTTGATTAGTTTCAATAAGTGAGTCAACAAGATATGCACCGTGCTCATGCAACTCAGATTCGATGAAAAATAAAACTAAATCGCGAATAAGTGGAGTGTTGGGAAGTCTTTTCTTGCCTCTCTTAGTTTTTACACCTGCTACTGCTTCTTCGTCTTGAGTAAATAAACGCTCATTTAAAAATTCACCAGCAGCTTGAGCTACCGCTCGATGAGATGAATATACAAGTTCATAAACGTGCTCACAATCTTTGTCAGATAAAATTTCACGGTGATGCTTCAAAATAGATATCACAAGTTTAACAGCTTGAACAGCGACATCATACTCTTTGTCAAGAGTCATTGCGACAATTCGATCTTTGAATTTGCTGGTAAACAGTTCAAGTTTAGCTTTGAGCTCTTCTGAAGCATAAAGTGGCTGTAAAGCTTGTAAACATTTTAATCTCACTTCTCCGACTTTGTCATGTAGTGTCCAGCCAATGTATTTTAAATAAGAATCATCCAAAAAGTTTTGGTGAAATTTTTTCATCCATACACCGATTTCTGCCATACATATAGCACGTATTTCAGGCAACGTATCTCGATATCTATGTACAAAAACAGATTTAAACATATAAGTTAGCATATTTTTTATTTCATCCATATTCTCTTCAAGTTCCTTTCTTTTAGACATAAGTGATTCTAAACGATCATTAGCTCTACGCTCTTTAGTTTTTTGTCTTTCAGCTTCGTATTGACGTTGGGTGTTATCAAGATTGACAGAAACAGTTAGAGCAACATCAACAAGTGCTGTCATTAATTTCATAGCTGCTAAAGTAGCAGTGTGACGAAAAGCACGTACTTGAGAATCTGATAAACCAGTTAATAACGATATGACATTATCCATGAGAAATTGATCATAAATTATCGAATACTGACATTGACGTACAAGAATTTGAACGAATTCGCAAAAGTTAGTACGGAACTTTTTCCACGGCTGTCCAGTCATTATCAAAGGATATTCTCCACTTTCTTCATCGAATTCTTCTGTCATTTTACGGATAATAGCCACGTGCTCCATGTTTGCTTGCATATCTGATGTAATGCGTCCTTTACACCCGCTAGCGTTTATAAAAAATTGCATCAACATAAGAAGAGCACTGTCACGAGTCATCTTGTATTTTTCAATCCAATCATCGACAATATTAGTAAGTGTCGAGCGATTATTTTTAATTATATAATAAAGACTAGCTTCATCCTCAGTGTTTGAAGTATTTGGAATCCGCTTTGCACGACCTCTTGTACCGCCACCCCGTCCTCTTAGTGGTTGTGATGGAACATAATCAGTATCTACTTCACGATATTTAGGTTGATTAACAGTGCCTCCTCGCATTCTTGCTCGGGTGTTTCTAGTAATCCTCATGTTGGACGCAGCCGGTGTCAACGGCTGTTCAAATTGAGCAGCGTCATTGGTCGGTTGTTGTTCTTGATACTGAAGATGAGAGGTATTAGGAGAACTGTAACTTTCTGAAGAATAGTGCTCTGACCTACAACACAGGAATTAAGATTTATAATAATTATAACTAAATTTTAAAATTTTATTTAAAAAAAAAAAAATTATGAAAATTAATTTAGCAGATATTTATTAAATTTTAACAAGTAAATTAATGCAATAAAAATTCCACATGAAAAATTGACATCTAGAAATTAAAAAAAAAAATAAAAAATGCAATTTTTTAAAAATTATTTTCCGGAAGAAATTTTTGTTAAAAAAATTAGAAAATTATAAAGTGACTGCTAATTTTAATGATTAAAATTAAGTTAGCCGACGTTTAAAAATTTTAATAATTTATTTTATTGAAAAATTATTTTTAAAAAAATGAAAAGAAAAAATTTCACAAGTAGAAAATTTTAAAAATTGCACATGGAATTTTTTAAAAATATTTTTTTGTTATAATTTAATAAATTAAAAACGTCGGCTAACTTTAGTATTGTACTTTAATGTCATAAAAAAATAACCTCGGCGTGTGTGAAGGTGTCTGTGGTGCTTGGTTGTATGCAGAGTAGCCCACAAAATTATCTTGATTGTCTCCACCGATGTTATCAATCATTGGTGTCATTGGATTCATAGGTGTCATTGGTTCTTGGTACTCAGGAGGCACCGGATCATCCATCCGGATCCTCTTGCCACCACGTCGGGGCATCATTTTTGATAGTTATTATTGTAAACAGCTGATATAAATAATCCCAAAAAAACCTGGAATATTTTAATTAGAATATTAAACAACTTTACTTAAGCTACCGTTTATTATGATTATTTTGACATCAAAACAATCAGCGTCCATAGTGAATACACTAATAACCAAACCTTGAATGTAAATTTTCACATACAATAAAAATGTAATTATTGTAACATAATTTAAAAAATTTAGCAACTTACTTGTTGATATATGTCACTTATAATAATAAATTATGTCAAAAAATAAATAATATTTCCGGAACTTAGCGGGAAATCAGAACCGCCAATTTATTGTTAGCGGCCATCTTTATTATTTCTTACACACTGTTACAAAGCTACTCATTTTTTTTTTTGGTATAGTAACTTGACGCCGCGGGCGTGTGTACTAAACTATACCTAGAATTGTGGATGACATGTTTTATATACTTCTTCTAGACAGAAACTTATAGAAGAGACATCTTTATTGTTTACAAACTTTCAAAATCACATATTTATTTATTTATATACTTATACGCCAATATTAATTACATCATTAAAATAAATTACAAAATATATTGACAATAAAATATAAAAATTCATAACACTGAAGTTGACAGACATTAGAAATTTCTTTAGAATTTTATAACATTTAAATTGTTGTGAAAAAAATTCAATAAAAAAATTCCACATGTGAAAATTAAAGAAAATGATCAGTGAAAATTTTTAGAAGCACTTTTAGTGATAATAGTAAAATTAGCCGACATTTTTAATTTTTTAATTTCTTTTCATTCATTAAATTATAACTAAAAAATATTTTTTTAAAATTGCAATTATAAATCTTCAATAATTTTACATACAAAATTTTTTTTTTATTATTTCGTAATAATTTTTTCAATAAAAAAAATTCTAAAAATTTTTAATTGTCGGCTAATTTAATTTTCATCTTTCAGTGTTGTAATTGATTTGTTATGAAAATTAAAAAAATTGACAGTTGTCAGCTAACTTCAGTATCATAAAAAGTCAAAAAAATTAAAGATCTATGATCTCAAACCGGGTACCTTGTACATAAATTCTCCGTCACTATCATAATAACAATCCTTTACTTTAAAAGTAACTCCAGAATTGGCTTTTGTACGTGGTACTTTAATAAATCTTGGATGATTATCGTCTGTACCTAATTCTTTCTTTTTCCATTCCAGAATTCCAGTTTCCATACTACTTTCATTAATATCAAACTTGGGTACTGGTACTGATGTAACTTGGGCTTCAGTAGGCGTGTTTGACATTTCTAAGGATTTATTTTCACTTTCTACAGACACATGTGTGATCGAGGACTCTGAAACAGATGCTCTATTTTTCTGTTCTTTATACTCATTGACCAGCAACTGCTCTTCAAGGTTTAAATTTTGTTTACCAACAACGTTAATAACATTTTCTTCAAGAAATTTATCGTATGTTTTATATTTTTCTTTCTTATTAAATTTATCAGATGACAAGAATAATGTCATGTCAACGATACTCTTTTTATTAGTTTTGTTTTTTCCATCAGTAATTTTCGGTGGATCATTGCCGTCTTTTGGTTTTGTTGCTTCCACATAATCTTGTACAATGCTTGTAAAAATTTTGCTTTTTGGTTTTGGAAAAACTCGAGGAGGTCTAACAAAATTTTTCGCTATTTCTTTTAATTCCTCAACATTAATTTTGCGACCTTTGAATTTTTCTAAGTGTTTTGCAAGCTGAGGATCTAAATTTAAGTTTCCAGCTTTGAATTGATTCCAATTTTCAACTACTTTTTCATCATAATTTACAACACTTTCAGTTGATCTCGGGAACCATTTAGATTTTAATATTTTTTTAATTGTCCTTGGTAATGCAGGAAATGATTCACTGAGTTGTTCAGGGCTCCATTCCTCGCTGTCTTTTAGATGCAGCTTCCTCATTTGTTCTCTTTCAGCCCATGTGACAAAATTTGGATCATCAGACTTGAATAATTTTTGAGCAACAATTCTTCCCTTCAGTTTTTGTTTTTGAACGTACGATTCCCTAAATAAAATAAAAGTATGAGCATGTCAATAATTTTTATAAGTAAAAAAATTCATTTATTAAAAAATTTTTAATATCTGTCAACTTCAGTGTCATAATTTTTTCTTTTAATTTTTACGAAAATTAAGTCAGCCGGCATCTAAAAATTTTAAGAATTTTTTTTTTTATTAAAAAACATCATTACAAAAAAATTTTTTAAAAATGTAATTTGTAAAAAACTTGAAAAATTAAAAGTGCAATTTTTTTTAAATATTTTTTTGTTTTAATTTAATAAATGAAAAATAATGAAAAAATTACAAACGTCGGCTAACTTTAGTATTATTTAATGACATTAAATTTAGCTGTCATTTCACAATTGTTTTAACAAATAAATTATAGCAAAAAAAATTATTAAAAAAATGGACTTGTAGAAATTTTGATAAATTAAAAATGCAATTTTTCAAAAATAATTATTTTGAACAAATTTTTTTTTTAAATTGTCAAGTGACAGCTAACTTTAATAAAAATTAATTTAGTAGTTATATGATAATTTTTAGAATTTTTGCTAATAAATAAATTATAGGGAAAAAAAAATAAGAAAAAAAAATTGACATCCAGAAATTTTAAAAAATAAAAAATGCAATTTTTTTTAAATAATTTTTTATAATAAATTTAATTGTTAAATAAAATTAAAAATTGGTCAGGTGACAGCTAACTTTAATGTCATTATTATTTAATTTTTTTGTAAGAATTTTATTAATCCAAATATTCTGAAAAAGTTTAGATATCGGCTAACTTAATTTTCATCAAAAACATACCTCATGTGTTCATCATATGACTGGTGAGCTAATGTAAAATCGGGTTCATTGAAATCAGGATCAGTATAATCTTCATCGATTTCAATATCAGAGTCCTTTATATTAGGATAAAGAGTTTTTTCAGTTTTACTATCATCTACATCACGTAGAATTCTTGGAGTATTTACTCTCTGAGGACCACGACTCCGATAACCTCTCTTACATAGATACATTAAATTTTTCAATTGATTCATTTTAAAGAGTCGATTGTTATACTTCTAATATTTAAAATAAACGATTAATTATTTATTTTTTTTTTTTTCAGTTTATTTAAATTATTAGTCAAGATTAATTCAACAGTCTATTTAATAACAAATAAATACACACACGCATGATTGTAAAGTAACTTGTCAAACTATATTACCGACAATTCCTTAATTTTTTTTCAAAATAATTTACACATTATTAAAATAATAATTATTTTTATAATAATAATGTTCATGGAAGTGAAAAATTGTATTTATAATGATGATACTGAAATTAAAAAAATTTTTTAATTAATAAATTATAATAAAAAAAATTTCTCCTCTAAAAGTTCTAAAGAATTACAAGTGCAATTATTTATTAATAATTTTCTAGATCTAGTTATGAAAATTAAATTAGCTGACATCTGAAAATTTTTATAATTTATTTTATTTAAAATCTTTATTGAAAAAGAATTAAAAGAAAAAATTTGATATGTAGAAAATATTAAAAATTATCCGTGCAATTTTTTAAAAATATTTTTTTAGTTTTAATTTAATTTATAGAAAAAAAAAATAAAAAATGATTGAACGTCGGCTAATTTCAGTATCATATTTAGTTCATTATTCGAGAAAAATTAAAAAATTATTATCTTTTAATTTCTATGTCATTTTATAATTTAATATGGTTAAAAAAAAAAATTACTAGCATGTAAAAAAGTGATATTAAATTTATTAGTCAATTAAAATTAAACAGCTCATAGTTTAATGGTATTTGTAATGCATCGATTGGTAAAAAAATCATGTTTCTTTTTCTGCAGCTGACCATCTTCAGAAAGAGCTAGAAAAAAACTTGAAATTTTTTGCTTTTTTGGTACAGACGCACTCTCAATATTTTCCCATTCGACAGTTTCAGCGTCAGTTTCAAGAATTTTTTCGGCTGTCGACCAACTAAACCGTACTATTTGCGGAAAACCAAATACCGGATCAATATTATCAGTTAACCATTGTTTAGTTACAGTATCATGTGGATAACCAGTACCATAATCACCCTTCGGTTCGCCTTCACGAAATTGCCAAGCTCTTAATGCATGATCTCTTGAGACTTTAGCACATATACTAGCGGCACTTACAACGGGATAAGTTGAATCAGCTTTTTTAGCAACAACTATACTTTTTATTTCTGGAAAAATACTATTCAATTTGTCTTGATATTTTCCAGGTTTTCCAACTGTATCAACATATATTTCTTCAATATTAACTCCCGCTTCAATAGCGCCTTTTATCAGTCCAATCGCAGAATTCATTGATACTTCATTCAAGGACGACTTACATCTTTGGTACATACTATTACAAATAAACGTAGGTGATATTGCTTCAACAGCCCACCCAATTTCTTCAGGGTGTTCTATTATTTTATCAAATATTCCATCGCGTTCTTCTTCGGAAAGAGTTTTAGAATCAGCACATCCAATGTCTACTAGAAGCTGTTTCTTCGATAAGGGAGTAAAAGTAATACCATAAACCATAGGTCCTAATACCGGTCCTCTACCTGCTTCATCAACTCCCAACATACAAGGTTCATCTATACATATTTTAGGTATCTAAAAAAAAAATACAAAAATTAATTACAATATAAAATCCTTAATTTATTGTAAATTTAATTATAAATTATGATACTGAAATTAGTAGATATCTAAAAATTATTGAAAATTTCACAACAGATTAATTATTATAAAAAAAAAAAAGATTTTTAACAAAAAAATTTGGTAATTATTTACAAGTGGGGTCTATTTTAATTTTAATTTTTTTTTAAAATACATAAAAAACAAACAGTGCAAAATAAAAGTTGATTAACACAATTTTAACAAATTTTCAAAAAAATTTATAAATTAAAAAAAAATTGTGATATTCAAAATTTGTTCCAAAAAATTAAATTATTTGTAAAAATTTGCATTCATAATTAAAAAAAATTTTTTTTTCTAATTGTTTTTCTTCGATAATTTATCTGTTGTAAAATTATTAAATACATGCTAAATTAATTTTCATAAAAAACTAACCTTAGTTCGGTAAACTTTATTATTACTGTGATTACTTTCCTCAAAGTATGAAGTAAGATCTTCCCGATTTGAAATATGATCTATTAATTTTTTTTCACTTTCAGAATCATTTACATCCGATACAGGCGCAGATTCATTGTCTTTTACATCAGTTATTTCTGAAGTTTCCATTGCCGCGTTTTTTTAGATCTTTGTTGTCAGTATAAAACAGTCACTGAGATACTGAGAAAAATAAATCTAAATTTCCTGTCTCCACTCAGTACAGTTGTTCTACATTACCAACTATTTTAAAAATTTGATTAAACTCTATACCGTATAAAAATCTAATTTTAGGACAGGATTAATTTTAAATATCGCACAATTAAAACTGATTAATTGTTTATTGATACATTTATTTTTCGAGATATTCATATTTATACACAATATGTACTATCATAGTATTAATAATTTTATTATATATATATTTATATATAAATATATATTATACTAATATAATATATATTATATATTTTACTAATTATAGCGGTAGTGGCATAATGCATTTTGCACTTTCAATTGATCGATTAATTTATGACAAAAATACAAAAATTATTAAGTTATGACAATCATTATGAGAAACAAACCTCCGCCGTCTCAGTATCAAACACATTATTTCTTACTATTATTATCATTATCATTATTATTATTATAATTATTATCATTATTATTTTTATTATTATTATATTACTTTATTCGTGTTTTACCTATTCAAAGTATATTACTGTGATCAACTTGCACATTTTTAATTCGATATTATTTCATTTTCATCGTACATTACACTTACTCTATACTGCCTGTCAAATATCAATTACGTATTATTACATTATATGCATATAAGTATGATGTAACTTAATTTAATAAAAAATACTTGTTATTATTTAAAAAAAAAAAAAAAAATGATCTCTTGAAAATTTATATTCATTATTTAGTATATTTTTTTTTTCCCAATCAATTAATATGAATATTTTACATCCATTACATTGGTTCATGATTAACTTAACATGATTTATGAATTTAGTATGTCCGTGTGCAAGTGAAATTCGAATGTATTTATGTATATTTATATATGTATTATAAACAAATAGGATTTCAAAAGCTGGAGTTGTCGTTGTACATAATAAGTACAGATTGGATCATTTTATATGACAAGTAGGTAGACAAATATACCATGATGTTAAAAAATCACCAAGATTATGTTTGGTAGATATAATATTATCTTGTGTTGATGTTGATTAATCTCAAATTTTTTTACCTACTAAAGACGTAAGATGTGTCTTATACAATTGATTAAACTAGCCAGATCAAAACAGGTTGCTCTTAAAGAAGCCTCGTTGAACGTGCCGATAGTACGGCTTGGTCAATATTAATCTAAATTTTAATACAAATTAGGATTGAATCCTTTTTTTTAACTCATATAAATTAATTTTTTTCATACTGTATAAAAAAGAAAAGATAATATTTCTATGTAATCAAGAGACAATTTTTTTTTCCGTTTTTTAGTGAATAAGAGCTACTTTTTTTTTTTTTTTAAATATATTTTATTTATTAGAAAACTGAATTGTCTCTCATTGTCCTTTATTCTTATGAATAATAGTCGTAGAGCAATAGTTTATTTGTTTTTTTTTTTTTTTTTTTTTTTTTTTTTTTTTAATTAATTATTACAGAACAAATTAAATGAATATAAGTTTACAAGTACACAGGACTCTCGTTACTAATTAGAGTCATAGACACCGAAAATTTAAGTAATAATACGTTTAATTGTTAAATCTTCGCGATAAGCCAAGCGCATAATTTATCATTGAAATTATCCAACGATTTTTTTGTTTGCTTTGGTTATTGTTAAGATCAATTAAAAAAAATATGCTTAATAAATAGAGCAAAATAATTAACGATTTTCGTGCATCATTATCAAATATTTGATTATAGATATTAAATAATAATTTTATGAGTTAGATCAACAACACAGGTATTATCAATAGATCTCTTTTAATGAATAATTATTGATAAATTATAGAGCTCTTTAATTCTGTGTATGTGTCTTTATCTGTGTAAACAATAAACATAATATATAGAAGCTTAAGTAATCATTTTTTGGCGAGGAAGAATTTATGTAATAAAAAAAAAAAAAAATAAAAAAAAATGGAGTAGTTTACTTTTGTAGGAAGAGTTTTTTATAAAAATTTTTTGATTAATTTAATTCATTATTATTTTTGGTGAAACCTTTATTCAAGTGCATTTAGTGCATATATTAATTAATAATTTGTCAATCTGATTTTATATAGAGAAAACAAATAACTACTAAAGAAATATTTCATTTAAAATGTAAAAAAGATTTTTTTTTTATAACCGTCATCTACAGCGAGCAAAATTGTATCTAAATATCCAACGTATAGTAGGATTCAAATTTACAGTACGAGAGCCCACGTGTCGATATACCGAAGCCGCCCTCTCACTCGTTATGTTCAATTCACGAAAGAGTTAAACATAACTATAATAATAAAAAGGTAGATAATAAACAAGTATCACTTAGGACGAATGTGCGAGTTCATTCGACCTTGTGTATCTCATGGGCGGCGAAGGCGCATGTTAGCTCGTTTTTTAATTTTATTACTTTTTTTTAATTCTTAATTTTCATTTTATTAATTCTTTTTACCTCATCATTGTTTTAAAAAAAATTTTTTTTTTCTATTTTCTCGCGCGTACATATCCGCAATAATGTGTATATGAATCCTTCAACGTCCAATTCTATTTCTCTAATTTTAAATACGTCTTTCCCATGAATAAGCGGGTGAAAGACACAAGAATCCAGGTTGTCTGCTTTTGTAGAACATTTAATTACCAGCAGTCCAGTAGTTTGAACTATATCCGGGCTTAGCCTGTGCTTTATTTTGTGAGTTTGTGTTAGATCTTTGCCCTGAGCTGCTTCCGCCATCCTGATGTAATGGTTGATGAAGATGTTGAGTGTGTGGCATTGTTGAAATAAACAAGTGCGGAGCACCATAACCACCAGGCATTCCAGCAGTCTGACTACTAGTTAAACTAAAAGGCGGCGGCGTTGCCGAATGGAAAGTCTGTTTATCATACGACTGTTTTGAAAAATCATAAAAGTAAATAAATAAATAAATAAATTATTTTACAATAAATAAATAAATAAATATTGAAATAAAAATTATTTTTACTCACGTTTACTTTGCTAAGAGCAACGTGACTTTTGGCGTACATCGTCGCACCAATATCAGTGGCTGATGAAGCTCCTGAATTATTGTTGCCCGTAGAAGTACCAGTCTTACCAGTTTGAGTGCCAGTATATCCACTTCCGGCGCCTTTGTAATCACCAGTTGGACCAGTGTTTGTGAGGGTGTCATAGCTCGCACCTCCACCATAACCAGAGCCATAGCTACCAGGCTTAGCACTGTATGCACCACTATTTGTGCCAGCATTTCCAGCAGTTGCCATTTGCTATAAAAAAAAAAAAAAATTATTTTTTTTCTTTTAATTATCATTACTATTGTTTTCATAACATCATTCCTTGTAAACTAAAAATATAGTTATAATCATAATTATAAAAATATGTTGGATTTTCTGAGCAAAAATAAATTCCAGGTACAAACTTTTAGTTTTATATTTTAGATATTTTGTCCTTAGAAATATTTATCTTAGAAAAATAACATATTATATTTTATTAGTTTTTAAATGTCAAAAACACATTTAAGGTACATTTGTGCAGCTATAATAAGAAAGCCTGTGTAGGCTTGATTTTATGAACTTAGGTACTTGAGTTGTACAAAGGACTCTTTATTTTACACTGTCAAGTACAACCAAATATTATGGTCTTAGTTAAGAAGGAAAACATATGTTTTTAAAAATAAAGATTCTATTTGAATCACTCTATGTGGATATTAATATTATATTTTCTCTTTATTTAATATTAATCCTATCCAAAACTTCCTACGAAATGTTATTATAAAAATGTAATGATAAATTGTAATTATAAAAATACAAATAAAAATTTTTTAATTAATTAATGATTGATTATACTTACTGGATAAATAGGTCCACTGTATTGAAAACTTCCTGGCATGATACTACCTCCGTAAGTAAAATAAGCGTAACCAGGAGGTAATGCAGGATTCATCATTGGTTGCTGATGTTGCGTTGCAGTCTATAATTATTTTTTTAATGATAGAAAAAAAAATTTTTTTTTTTTTTAATTTTTTTCATTATAAGAATTATTTACCGTTACCTGTTGCGACATTGTAGATGGGACCGGTGAAGCATTGCTGTCGTTCCTCGCGAATCTTCCATCACTGATACTGGTATAGGCACCTTGGACTCCTTGCACACCTTGTACTCCTTGAACTCCTGATAATGCATCGCTTCTTCCACCTCCGAGACTTGTTGCTGGACCAGTCGTCTGATACCCCAGTGCCGCATCATAGTAACCAGTAGTTGGCTGCAGGTTAGTCAGGAAGGCCAAACACAAAACTACATGCATACACTGTGTACTCCAAATACGAGGAGAGTCTAACTAATATAACTAAGACAATATTTTGATACACAAGGAAAAATCAGTGATGATTTTAAATAGTTTACATGCATCATTTTACTGATTGACAAAATCAAAAAAATAAAGTATATTTGTAATGATTTTTCATATAATCTTGTGTGATCAAAAACTAAAACTTCCATGTACCTACGACACGCCTTTAATGTGGCTGAAATCGCGCCGAGGTTGCAAGTAACAAAAGATAAAAAAAAAACTACTTGATACTGTGAAACTTATCCATGTGTTTGAAACATCGGCATCACAAAGTGCTGACATAAAGATAGTAGATGCTAACGTAAAGTAAAATAATAGTAAAGAATAAATAATATAAGAGCAACTACCAAGCACCAAATATCTTCCACTATTTTATCATTCCTCGAAGTATAAAAAAGTAAGATTTAACGAATCTATCGAGCATCCGAGCACCGTGCGCGACTAAAATCTATATATTAGAATATATTGACTGACCATGTGTGGTATTCTCTGTTGCATCAATTGCAGGTCTTCGTAACTGTACATCGGTTGCTGAAACGTGGGATAAGGAACACCTTGACTCATAATGTACTGATGGCTTAGCATTGGAGTCATGCTGCTAGCAGTTCCGCCCGCACTGCTGGCTCCAGTAATACTTCCACTCGTTCCTGTTCCCGTACTACCACTTGATGTACTTTTTGGCACAGCTGTAGTAATAATTCAAATAAAATCATGAGTTCAAAAAATATTTTTTTTTTTTTATCAATTTTAATATGAGTTTTATAAAACTATGACTAACCATTTGAACTTGATACTTTTGTCTGAGAACTATTCACAGATGTCGAAGAAAGACCCAATGCAGGAGCACTAGTTGTTGCTAAAGAACTGCTACTCGTTGTTACATTGTCATATTGAGAATCCTTTCCAGATGTAGTACTTAGTTTTGTGTGGGTGTGAGATGGTGTTTGAGATTGAGTGTTATAATTGCCATAGGCACTTGCGTATACCTAATTATCATAAAAAATTAATAAAGTCACATTTACTATTTTAGATTACTATTTTTAAAAATAAAAAAAAAAAAGCAATTTACCGAGTGCGCTGCACTTTGATAGGCACTGCTATTTGCCTGAGTCATGGGAGATGTAAATGTTGTAGCAGATGGTTGATAGGCCTGTGATGTGGATTGGAATGAAGAGGTGCCCTGATAACTCGATGCTTGATAGCCAGAATTGCTGTTGACTCCAGTACTGGCTGATTGTTGGCCTTGATACTGTGCGGTAGTTGTTGGGACAAATCCACTGGACGACTGGTATCCTTGATTAGACGAAGTGGTTTGATTGTATCCAGATGTACCCGTGGATGACGGAGCTGACGGTGAAGCTTGACTGAAGGTTGAAGCATTTGATTGAGGATAAGAGCCACTGTAACCAGATTGAGTAACTGAAGTTGTCGTTGTATAGCTGTTGGTATTACCACCAGGCGCCGTTGGGAAAGAAGATTGAACAGATTGTCCACCAGTTGATGAATACGCATTATAATTGTTAGATGTTGCTGCATTGGATCCTTGATATGATGTTTTTTGAGATTGATACGTAGCAGAACTTGAACTAGCATTACCATAAGTAACACCAGTGTTATTCGGTGATGCAATCATTTGAGACGAAGCATTATAAGAGCCACCCTGTTGTGCTGTATCAATGTCTAAAGTATTAGACGAAGTACCAGAGTTAGCAATTCCCGAAGCAGTTACATTGGAAGATACATCAATACCGGAAATATTTGCAGACGATGAATTGTACTTGTCATTGGCTGTACCATCAAGAGTAGTAGTATCACTACCAAACTCAAGGGCACCAAATTGAACGTCTAGGAAGCCTATATTGCTGTTAACAGTATCAGCTGGCATTTCTACTGCACTAGAAGGAATCTTCGAAGGCGGTGGTACTCGTGGCCGTTGTTTTGTTTGCCTTTGAGCTTGTCCAGAAATAGTCATTGATGAAAAAGCAGACTGATTCGCACTCTTGTAGTTTTCACTAGTCTGTTGAGTCAATTGAGTGAGATATTGACTCTGAGCGGCAGTTAATGTATTTGACTGCTGGGATAATTGCATCTGTGTTGGCATACCAAGCGCCTGCTGAGATTGTGGAGGTTGAGATTGAATCATTGATGACGGCTGAGATTGCATTGTTTGAACGTCAGACAACTTGGATAAATCTTCCTGAGGTAATCCACTAAGATTTCCTGACTGGACGTTCGACTGTACAACAGTCTCAGACGCAATGTTAGACTCTTCCATTCCTGCTTGCTCGTTGATCGATGTACTAGGTGTAAAAACCTTAGTATCAGCCAAAGAGCCAGTATACTCACTCTCCCAGTCCTCCGATGGTTCCAAATTATTCCAAGGATCGCTGGCGATCTTGGCGTCTTGACTACTCTGTTGTTGTTCTTCGCTGCCAGTCCAAGTATCAATTGGGCGATTGAAACTGTGGGGTCCAGAAGAAGAATCACCACGGTTGGCAAAAGTACGTGGGCCGAGACCTCGACCACCACCTCTTCCACCTCGACCGGATCTACCTGGCCCACCTCGACCACGGCGGCTACCTCCGTAAGCACCCTCACGGACGTTGTCCTCCATGTTTCTCTCATTTTCCTTATTTTCTCGACCACGCCCTGGAATAACTAGTAAATATTAGTTTTATTTATAAATAAATATTTCACGTAGTTGTGGTAATTTAATAAAATTTAAATACTTACAACCACGATTGTCATGATTAGCTCGACCCCGCATACGAGGAGGACCATTACCACGCTGATGACGTCTTTCTTCCCAATCTCCACCTCCACTCTCATCGTGATCGCCGGACTGATCTGCGCCCTGTTTGGAACCGCTTGGCTGACGTGGTTTTTTCTTTTTTACCTCCCATTCTGATGAAACTCCCTCAAGAAGGTCATTTACGGCGCGGTTAAAGTCCCAGTCGCTATCATGAAGAGCCATGATCACTTCATCCTCTGATTTACGAGTCACTTCCATGATCTGCTTGATTTGATCTTTTAAACCTGGATCTTCAACTCCGCCTGGTCGAGTGTCAATTATTTGTGCATGTTTCGTCTGATCTTTGTTGGACTATAATTTTAAATAAAAAATATGATTGTTTATTTTCTATAATTTTTTTTTTTGATTTATATTAATGCACACACTTTGTATACTATTTTGTATTTTTTGGCTGTTAGGGGACTGTGTCCTACGGCCATTTAATAAATTACATTACATCATTTGTTTTAAATAATTTTATTAAAAAAAAAAAATAAATAAATAAATAAATACCATTTACTCAATATTTAATAAAGATAATCATAAAATACTAACTTGTCCTTTTTCATGTTTGGTTGTATCTGAAGTCTTAGAATGGTGCTGATCTGATTTGCCATGTTGTTGAGATTTACTTTTGTTGGTTCCTCTCCCGCCGGAGGACACCAACGATTTATTGCCAGAACTCATCACGAGCTACAAAATCCACTTATCTATGGCCTTTGCCTAATACACCTATGTACACGTGCTATTTACAATCTGTAATTTAATAATAAAGCAAAAAAAACGATTAGTTAATAATTACAATGAATTATACATAAAACTTAAATACTAAATTAAATTAAATAATTAATTTTATCAAAGTGACGCGATATTCCTATATTGAGGATTGTAATCACATATAAAAAAAAAGCTCTTTAAATACTTAAATACCGGTGAAATAGTAAAATTATACGTTGTGCAAACGAAAGCAAAATATTAATTTAAAGGTGAATTAATTGGTCGGTGAACCGATGCCTTTTGCGTTTATACACGTAATCTAATTGATAAAAAAAAAAAAACTTAAAAGTTTTGTTCTTTAAAAATATCGTTAATAACCGAAAAAACAGTTCGCGTACCTATTTTCGTGCAGTGAGAATAAAAATACATAAATTAACACAAATAAAATGTCGATAGGTAAGTGTACGTTAAAGGCAGAAGTGAATATTCGTTGAAGTATAATATTTCCGCAAGACCATGTGCACGACGGACGCCATTTGTGGATTCAGGGTAAGGCTTGTCAAGCATCGTCGCAGCGGCAGGCAGCAGTCGTCGACATATACACTATCAATAAGTTCTTACAAAGCCCGTATGAATGTATCTAAGAATGGCGGATTTCGGTGTGTAATATTTCTGTAAAACCTCACGATTTATTGGAAGCTTATAATAGGTCCTTTTTAATCTCAAGTTACACCATACTTACTAATTAGATTTAATTAACTATTTTCACGTTTTCGGCGCGCGTAAATATATTAAAAAAACAACGTATTAATCTCAGTACCTGGTTAGTGCGCTCAAACGCAGCTCAATCACGTGACCCTAAGTCTTTATCCCCTACCTAAACCGTCCGAATGAGACGCTTTGCCTTCTCCTTCTCCGCACCTACGGTATAATGCAACAGCGATGCCCTTACAACTAAGTACACGCACAAATCACTATGCCTTTTTTACTACCACCTAAACCTTTGTAAATGTGCTTTAAATACTTGCCAATTATTTTTGTCGGCACACAACGAACGCTTACCTCCCGACCTGTTGTCCTCGGCGTTTATTGGAGCTCTCACCTCTCCCGTCAACGATTATTCATATATACCATATACACATTCAAACTACACTTTAGCATTCAAGCGCTACAAACTATACCTATATAACTTATCTGTCATGGAAACCAACCAAACTTTTGTCATTCGTCTATAATCTCCGCATTTATTTAGACTAACATAACAAAGTACATTTTATGCCCGAGTTTCATGTATTTTACTACAGTTTCAACGAAAACCGAAGACTCCCGAAGCTTCATATTAGTTAGAACTTAATATATATATATTTTTCGATGATACTGAAGTTAGCTGTTAGCTGTCAATTTTTGAAATTTTTATAATTCAATAATAATAAAAAAATACTTCTAAAAATTTTCATGACATTAAAGTTAGCTGTCATTATTATAATTTTTTTTTTTTTGATAAATAAATTTGCTCCGAAAAATTATTTCTTAGAAAATCATATTTTTTACTTTTTTAATTTTTTAAATGTTAATTTTTGGTTTTTATTTTCTTTTGCCATAATTTATTTATTAAAAAAATTTTTTTAATTAATTATTATCATGAGGTTGAATGACATTAAAGTTAGCAGCCACTTGACAATTTTTTAATTTTATTTAACAAACAAATCTTTTCGGAAAAACTATTTTTAAAAAATTGCATTTATAATTTTTTTAAATTTCTAAATGTCAATTTTTTTTTTCTAATTTAAGTTTGCCATAATTTATTTGTTAAATAAATTCTAAAAATTATCAAATGTCTCTCAATTTCGGTATCTCTCCATTTATTATCTGCTAAATTGATTCTCATAAAATTTTCACTTTTAATTTTTATTAATTTTCACATGCTAAATTTTTTTTTTACAATAATTTAATTGCTATCAAATTCTAAAAAATTTGGAATGTCAGTTAACTTCAGTATCATGTTTTTCGGCCTATTTCGGACTGTAAGTAAATTATTTAAAAAGCGCATGCGCATCTTTCTTAATAATTAAAAAAATTAAAAACCAATCCGGTTAACCTAAAACGCGTTCTGTATTTAGTAATACACAATTATTTATTAGTTAATAAATTGTTATAGATCAGTGACAATATTAGATAACATGCCACGATATCCATTACATGCTGCATCTGGTACGGGAATCAGTTTTGATTTTCAACGAAAAACAATACGTCTTGCGAGATATGGATGTGCTAACCGACCATTTTATCACATTGTTGTTCAGCCTGTAAATATTATAACTTCTATACGATATCTAAATCTTCATTAAAAATTGATTATTTATCTTTACATTAATTATCTATTTTTAGACAGTATTGGAACAACGTCAACCGCCTATTGAACAACTAGGTACTTTTGATCCAATGGCAAATCAATACAATGAAAGATTAGTATCTCTTAATTTAGAGAGAATACAATACTGGCTTGGTCAGGGGAATGTTTCATTATCAAAATCAATGGAGCAGCTTCTGGGGCTTTCTGGATTTTTACCCATCGCTCCGATCACATATATCAACGCATGGAGAAGTAGAAGGAAAACTGAAGAAGAGGAAAAACAAGCCGCATTAAAACAAAATGAAGACTCTCAAAAAGCAGAGCAATCTAATTAAGTAACAATTTTCTTTATTGTAAATAGCGTTTGATTTGGAGTTACTGAAAAATATTAAAAAGCTCGTTGGTAACAATCAAATAAGATTCGACATTTTTTTTTATTCTATCACAGTAATTTCAATATAATTATTATGATTATATGTTTATTTATTTAATTAGAGATTAAATCTGAAATTGGAGGATTAAAAAAATTCCCCAGGTGAGGCTCGAACTCACAACCCCGGCATTGCTCACGAAATCACTGTCTTATAAGTACCGTGCGCTAACCAATTGCGCCACTGGGGAGAATACCGGTGTCTAACGAAATATCTAGTTAAAAAAAACAAACGGTTGATAAAAACTATATGACTATTGATAACAATACTTGATCGTAAACTGAAAGAAAAAAAAATCTAATAGTTTAAGAATTTAAATCGATCTTCACCTAGTTGATAATAGAATAAAACTTATTTTATAATAATAATAATTATTATTATAAAACACTAGTTTTATTATTTAACAACTTGGTGAGAACGATTCTGGAGTATGGGAGCGTGATATGGGACCCGATCTACAATTATCAGATTAAGAAGCTTGAATTGGTACAAAGAAAATTTATAAACCATATTAAATGTCGAAATGGTAGAAAAAATGTCTTCATGGACTGTCGTCAAGCATATGAATATATCGGAAATTCTTCTCTTGCTGATAGAAGAAAATATCTGACGCTCTGTTGTGGAGCTAATATTCTTATAGGATATTTGGATGCTCCGCACCTCCTGAGGAGATTTAATTTGGTTATACCTTATCTTGAAATGATATTTCTGGTATCAATAGTAAATATGTTGAACTATTTATTTCTTTTTCTTTTTTGATTTTTTTATGTGGATTTCGAGTTCTTTATATCACTTTACACTATTATATGTAACGATTCTGTACAATTGTCGAGTGGCGTTTAATTAATTAAATAAATAAATTAATTAATTA
Organism: Cotesia vestalis; assembly: GCA_000956155.1. Classification (NCBI taxonomy): domain Eukaryota; kingdom Metazoa; phylum Arthropoda; class Insecta; order Hymenoptera; family Braconidae; genus Cotesia; species Cotesia vestalis. The sequence goes on from JZSA01007523.1 coordinate 27,549, forward strand.
ATTTAGTATATTAAAAAATAAATTAAAAACGGGTTTGCTAAAAAAATCCTTGCTAAAAAATAAAACTTTGTTATACTAGAACGAATGTGCAACAATTTCATAATTTGTAATTTTATATTTTTTATTTATACAGAAAAATAATATTGAAGTAATAAAATTGCTATAATTATTCTTTTGATGCACTGTATTCGTCAATAGCTATACATAAATTATTCCATAGTTCTTCTAACTTATCTTTCTTCTGTGGTTTTTTGCAAAAATTTTTTATCAACTGTTGATGTGCATCCAGAAATCCTGCAACATAAATTATTAATCACAAGTATGTTTCAATAAAATTTAAATATGTTTAAACTTAACTCATTACCATCGTCAATTTCTTCAATTGTAAATATGTGATCGATTGTTTCAGTTTTAGGAGTTAATTGTGTTCGCCATAAAAATTTAGCATAAACTTTGTCTGCAGATTTTGATGAATGAACACAAGCTATAAGTCCACCTCTTTCATCTTGACCATTTTCTATCGTTACTATATTCTTGTTCTTCAATTTTTTCAAAATTTTTTTTCTTAAACTACATTGGTGACTGTAATCACTGAAAACTGTTAACAGAAAAAAAAAAAGTTATTTTATATAAACTATAATTAAATTAATTTGTAAGAATTGCTTACCTGACATAAGAAACGAGAGATTTTTTATTTTAGTCAAAGCTAATACCCATGGTGATATTTCTTGAAGATATCCAATTTCAGTTTCTTTTAAATGGCATGTTATGTCAAGAATTTCATTAACACCTTGCTTCTATAAAAATAATTAAATTATAATAGACAAAAATTATACTTCAGACTTACTGGTTTAAAAAAATAAATTATACAGAAGTTAGCTGACAGCTGTCAATTTTTTAAGTTCTTATAAAAAATTAATTACAATAAAAAAAAAATGCTTCTAAAAATTTTCACATGTGGATTTTCTTAATAATTTTATTACTCTTAGGGTCAGTTTTTCAATCCGAGATAAAATTTTATCTTGGATTAAAAAACGGGCCCTAAAATAATATAATACTAAAGTTAGCCAATGTTCAAAAATTTTTCTATTCTTTTCAACAATTAAATAGCAAGTAAAAAAATATTTTTAAAAAATTGCACGTTTAATTTTTCAAATTTTCTACATTTGAAATTTTTTCTTTTAATTTTATTGTAACAATTTTTTCAATAAAAATAATTATAAAAATTTTCAGATATCGGCTAATTTAATTTTCATAAAATTATAAAAAAAATTGTTAGTGTCATGAAAATAACTAACCTGTTGATCAATCGTTACTTCAAGTTTGAATTGAAGTTCTTTCATTTCTACCGTAGCTTTATATTGCCAAATGTTATCTCCTAACCATTTTTTATTAACATTTCGATAATTAATCCCAATAACGGTTTGTGTCATTTCTCTTAATTGTGTAATATTTTTCATTTCATCTAAGCTCTCAGTAGGAATCTGTTTTTGTTTGGAAACTATTCTGTTAAAAAAATAAATTAAATTAATTAATTAATTATAACACTGAAGTTGACAGATATAAAAATTTTTTTAGATTTTTATAGCAATTAAATTATTATAAAAAAAATTAAATTAAAAAATTTCACACTTAAAAATTAATAAAAATTACAGGTGAAAATTTTTAGAAACATTTTTTTATTGCAATTGATTTGTTAATAAAATTTTAAAAATTAACAGCTGACTGCTAACTTCAATGTTATAATTAATTAATTAATTAATATTCATTATAATTGATGTAAAACAAGAATACGAACTCATTTAAATTAACTGATTTATTGTTACTCCGAGAGGACTCTTCATATTCTTTCAGTTTATCTCGAAGTTCAACAGCTTTGTCCCACAGGTTTTGACGAATTTCTTCTAATTTATTTAAGTCTTCCTCGATCATTATTCCGAAAAGTGAACTTCAAAATAACGAGAATATTTTCTAATTGAAAAACATAAACAACTTTCGGAAGCCGACAATTGCACACATATGTAACCAATCACTTTGTCGCCATCTATAAACATGAATGTAGTATAAACTAAAAGTAAGCACTAATGGGAAGGAGAAAAGATTCACCAATCACGTAAGTTTTGTTCATTGTCGAATCGGAATGAAGCGAAAAACGTTTCCTCGCAGCTTGACTGTAAGATGAGAAACAACTGTAATTGTAAACAAAAATAATCACATCTTAACCTTAATTAAAATATTGTAAAGATAGTCAGAAAAATAATTTTATACGATATGGATTCCTACATAATGCAGGTAAATATTAGTATAATTTATTATTATTATTTTTTTTTACATAAAACTTACCAATAAAATTTTTTTTAGTTACGAAAAGTGTGGCTCAACCAGGATGGTGAAACATTAGCAGTAAGTAATAATATTAATTAGCTAAATTACATTAATTACCAATGCTTAAAATTAAGTTTAAAAAATTATAATACTGAAGTTGGCCGTCAGCTGTCAATTTTAAAAATTTTAATAACAAATCAATTACAAAAAAAAAAAAAAAAAGACATTAAAGTTAGCAGTTACTAAAGAATTTTTTAATTATATTTAACAAAAAAATTGTTTTTAAAAAATTCCATTTTAATTTTTAAAAATTCTAACTTCTTGATTAATTTATATTTTTTATTAGTTTTATTAATTTATTGAATTTTTGTTTTTGTTGTCAATAGGATTTACTATCACTGCGACATAGTCATACGTCTATTCCTCATCTCAAAACTGAGACGGCGATAACCAAGGCTATGGAACATCTTTCAGCACCTTTTGATGATCTCGTTATGCTTCACCTGAAGTAAGAATTATTAATTATTATTATTTATTAATTATAAATTCATTTAAGTATTTAATAACTTTATTCTATCATTTTTAGAACTCTTTCATCGGCAAGTAAAGACGACCCACGGACTACATACAATTATCAAAGTTCAGTAGTACAAAGTTTAACAAGAATTCTTCAACTTCAAAAAGATGATAACTGGATGTTACCTGTGATGAATGTCGTGTGCTTAGAACTCAGATTGTTGGCTATACAAGCTGAGAATACAAAAAGTAAAAACACCAAACCTGGAGAAGTCTTAGAAAAATGTGCTGAGTGTTTGATGGGTTGTTTTCGAGTTTGCGCTGCAGACAATCGAAGTTCTGAAGAAGACACAAAACGTTGGGGAATGTTGGCACTTGTTAATCAGTTACTTAAAGTTTATTTCCGTATCAACAAACTTCACTTATGCAAACCGCTTATAAGAGCTATCGATTCATCAATTTATAAAGATCACTTCCCCTTAGCTCAAAGAGTAACATATAAATTTTTCGTCGGAAGAAATGCTATGTTTGATAGCAATTACAGATCTGCTGATGAGTATTTGACGTTTGCTTTTGAACACTGTCATAAACAATCAGCTAAGAATAAAAGATTAATACTTACTTATTTAATACCTGTAAAAATGTTATTGGGCTTCATGCCGAAAAAAAGCCTTCTAGAAAAATACAATCTCATGGAATTTTGGGATTTAGTAGAAGCTGTGAAAAAAGGAGATTTACGAAAGTTGGAAACAGTAATGACTGAGCATGAAAGTTTTTTCATTGGTGCTGGTATTTACCTAATAGTTGAAAAACTAAAGTTGTTGGCTTACAGAAATCTTTTTAAAAAAGTTTGGTTGGCTTTAAATACTCATCAAATACCAGTCAGCAATTTATTGACAGCTTTGGAGATTTATGGAGTCGAAGATGTTGATATGGATGAAACTGAATGTCTGGTAGCTAATTTAATATATGAAGGCAAGATCAAAGGATATATTTCACATCAACATAAAAAACTTGTTATTTCTAAACAAAATCCGTTTCCTCGACTTTCATCAATTATTTAAAAATTCTAATTGTGTTCAATTAATTTCAATTTTTTTTTTTTTTTTATTATATACTAAGTTAAAAGACCCAGTTATTGACACTTGCAATTTGCAATTTTATTTTAATTAAAAAAAAAAAAACAAATCGTCTCTAATAAATTAATAAATATAATTTTTAAATAATGAATTTTAAGATCATTGGTTTTTTGAGAACATTTTATTTTTTTAATTAGAATAAAATTACAAGTGTCAATCAATTAGGCCAGTGTCGATGACTGGGTCTTTTACTTTAAATCGATTTCCAATGAAATCAAGTTGTTTAAATATTATTGAATGATTTTATTTAAAATTATGATTTTTGTGAAAAAGATAAGTATCTTATTGATATTATTCGCATCACGTGTAAAAAAGCGTCATCACACGAAATTAATAACAGAATATTTTGTAAATTTACAAAATAAAAACTAAAATCTATAATTATATTTACATATATTTACTTATATATTTTTTTTATTTGTACATAGTAAGTGAAGTATTTAAAATGTATGCATTGAATACATGATTTGAATGTACAGTTTTTGGATAGTATAATTAATCACTTTTTTTTACTTGCTCTTCCGTATTTTTATGCTTCCACTTGTTGATAGCTAATTGAAGTAAATCTCGATTCTCATATCCCCATGATAATAATACTATAAAGAACATTACACCTCCAATAAAAACATGGAAAAATTTGTAGTTAGGAAAGTAATAAGACTGAAAAAAATAAAATTATTTCATTAACTGTCAGCCAGCTGAACTCTTCAATAATAAAAACACTTACATGAGATAAACCAGTGATGAAAATTGAAATGCTGAGAGACAAAAAAAAGAATTTTGTGGGTATCAATCCACGTAGTGGTTTATAGTTCTTTAATGGCACGTGTCTCTGCGTAATAAATATTATTGAATAATAAATTCTAATTATCATATTTACACAGTTTCCAAATATCAAACCAACTGGACCCAGCCATCTAGTAAATGTATATGACGTGACAAAAAATGCTATTGATTGGAAAATATAAATATAATTTCTATTAATTATATCATTATCCGCTGTCGCATTTGTATAACATTCTGTTATTCCATTTATTGCTAATAATAGTACGGAAATACTATGGACTCTCATCAGAAGAATAGGAAGATCATTGGTTAGTTTATCTCCACCGTATAACCAAAGTAGAGTTGATGAATAATATTGACCGAATACTAAAACTACTAAACCAAACGATGTCAAACAGGACGTCAAATGCTTCAATACATCAACACTTTCTCGAACTTTTACCTGTTATCGAAGCATCGTCAACAATTTAATTGATAAATTATAATCTTATAGTAAAAATAATCATTTAATTTTGATTTCACGTACAGGGTCTTGTTGGGTCAATGGCTCATTTCTTTTTATTGTTTGTGTAAAATAGAAGTATGCGCTTTCTTCAACAGGTCGAAATATAAATCTTGCAGGTAGAGATCCAAGATTGCTTAAAATATCATAAGTACCCTGAAAAAATTTTAATTATTTAATCTATTCAAGTATTAGCTACTTGTTTCTTACCTGTTCTGCAAATGACAATAATGGCCATATCGTCATAATTATTTTTTCACCTTCAGCTAGACATAGCATGGTAAAACTTTGCTTGAAGAAACTCCAAGTCAGTTTCACGAGATTTTTATCGAATTTTGATTCCTGTAATAATATTTTCAGTATAATTTTTAATTTAATGGTCCCATTTTTATAAGTGTTCAAGTACTGGGTACTTTACCTTACCTTATTTTCTAGCTGTGATGGGAAAAATTCAGCTACTGATTTAAAAGGAAAATCCTCATTGACATTTTTATAATTATTTCTAATTTCTTGTTTATCCTGACTTGAAGTTGATTGATGATCATCACCATTACTCCGCTTTAGATTATTTTTAATGTACCAATTTATATAAATGTAAGGAGTTATTGTGTAAAATAATGTCGCAAATATTTGGGCTACACCAAAAGCCAACAATGCACTGTCAGGTTGATATAAAACTATTAGAACAAATATTACTGTACGAAGCACAATTGTAAAAGTTTCTATTGCAGCCTGTAATTCAAATAAAAATATATCAATTTTGGTTTAATAAATCAGTCTACAAATAAATGATGAAAATAAATTTACCTTGCACCGAACAAAAAGAAATGTACTCAATACTAATTGTATTATTAAGGAAAAGAAATAAATAATACACGAAATAACTACAGCATAAACTGCAAAATCGTAATATAATGGTAAGTCTTCAACTGTAGACAGTACATACAGCCATATAAATCCAAAGAAAATTGATATCGCCGACCAAATTAGTACTCTGTAATTAATATCACAAGAATGGTTTAAAAAAATTATATAGAATAAAATCATGAAAATTAAGTTAGCAGACATCTAAAAATTTTTAGAATTTTTTTTTCATTGAAAAAATTATTTAAAAAATTAATTGAAAAAATTTCACATGTAGAAAGTTTTAAAAATTATACGTGCAATTTTGTAAAAATACTTTTTTTTTGTTCTAATTTAATTGATAAAAAAAATCTACAACTATAAGTGCAATTTTTAAAAAATGTTTTTTTGTTATAATTTAACAATTTAAAAAATTTGAAACGTCAGCTAACTTTAGTATCATAATAAAATAATATTTATTCTTACAGTATCCAGAACATGTTGACAACTTGAGCCCAATTATGAGCTGATGAATCGGTTAGACATGCTTTTAAAAAAGGTTCTCGACATATCATAAATATGACTGACTCTAGTAGAAGGAGCCTGACATTCATAACACCAAGTACTTTTTCACCAACATGTCGTATAATAAACACATTTAGGAAAAATGTTATACCACGGCATAAAATCTGAAATCATAAATAGTTAAATTGCAAGTAAGCAGTATATGGTTTATGAAGATATAAGTTTTTATAAATATTATCATTACTTGTAGATTAATATTAAAAAATGCATTTGTTAAACTAGTTGACAAAATATTTCTAGCCATTGTTATTTTAAATATTTATATAAATGTGAAAATTCCTGTCGATTTCACTAAAACTGTTGTCAAAAGAATAAACCATTATTTATATTTATATATGAGCTCATCAAAAATAAAGGTTACATATTTTTGAATATATAAGTATGTTTTCTTCGAGCCACGTTATGCATTACGTCTGTTTAAACAGTTTGACGTGGAGAGCTAATACCCAAGAGGCAAATCAAAAATTATTTCTTACCGCATCACGGTAAGGAAGCTGGAAAGCTCACATTTTTAATTTTTTAATTGATGAGCTTTATTTTAAATAAATCTTTTTAGTTAATAGTTGTTAGAACATTTTAAGTCGATAATGCTGAAGTTAGCGGTCAGCTGTCAATTTTAAAAATTTTTTTAACAAATTAATTACAATAAAAAAATGCTTCTAAAAATTTTCACTTTTAAATTTTATTAATTTTCACATGTGAAACTTTTTAATTAAATTTTTTTTAATAATTTAATTGCTATAAAATTTCAAAAAAAAATTTTAATATCTGTCAACTTCAGTGTTATGTTTTTTTATGATACTGAAGTTAGCTGACATCTAAAAATTTTTAGAATTTTTTTTTCACTGAAAAATTGATTACAAAAAAATAAAAAAAAGTTTTCAATTGTAAAAAAATTGAAAAAAAATGTGTGAAATTTTTAAAAAATATTTTTTAGTTCTAAATTAATTTTTAAAAGAAATTCCAAAAGTTAAAAACGTCAGCTAACTTTAGTGTCATCAATTCATTAAATTCTTATAAAAAATCAGTTAAAATATTAAAAGTGCTTCTAAAAATTTTAACTGATAATTTTCTTTAATTTTTACATGTGGAATTTTTAAATTAAATTTTTTTCACAACAATTTAATTGTTATAAAATTCTAAAAAAATGTTTAATGTTTGTGAACTTCAGAGTTATATTTTTTTCATAAAATTTTATTGCTCCAGAATTATAAAAAAAATAAAATACTGAAGTTAGCGGTCAGCTGCCAATTAAAAAAAATTTTTTAACATATTAATTACAATAAAAAAATGCTTTTAAAAATTTTCATTTGTAATTTTTATAAATTTTTACATGTGAAATGTTTTAATTAAATTTTATTTTAATAATTTAATTATAATACTGAAGTTAGCCGTCAGCTGTCAATGTTAAAAATTTTAACAACAAATCAATTACAATAAAAAAAAACTTTAAAAAATTTTCACTTGTCATATTTATTAATTTGCACATGTGGAATTTTTTAATTGAATTTTTTTTTTTATAATATTTTAATTATTATAAAATTCTAAAATAATTTTTAATATCTGTCAACTTCAGTGTTATAAAAAAAAAACTTCAGTGTAATTGTAAATTTATAAATTCCCGGCAGATAAAGACGATGTCAGAATAATTATAACACAGATAATAATAATAACAACAGTAATTGAATCGTATCATGAGAATCGTACCATCGCGTTATTTCCATTAAAGAAAAACCCGAGGAAGACTGTCAGCCGCGCCTGCCTAAGTGTTAAACACACATAACGATAATATTAAACAGAATAAGTTGAATAGGATAGTTTTGTATGTGTGTGTTTGCATAATACGGATATCTGTGTCCTCATGACATTACTATAGAGCTTTACACTATATACGATTTGGTGTAAATTCGCGCTCGATCGAAATCATCGTGGTTTGTCAAAAAACTTTTAAGGAGGAAAACGATTAGAAGAATTTTTTAAAATACATATTATCTCAAGTACATTTCAACGTCCGTTTAGACAAGCGTCATTCAGTGGCGTCATCCGGTGATAAAGATTCGTCAGTGAAGAGACGACATGCGGGACGAAATCGTTATAAACGGCTAGTGCTATTGATTGACTGTGCGATTGGTTAAATTAGAATTATATGCAAGTATGGCTGCTCTGCCGTCACCCACACAGGTATACGACTATTTTTTGATTAATAGAACAACAAACATCTTTTTCTCCAACATTATTTACTTTCTGCTAAAAATTATCAACGAGCCTTCGAAATAAAATTTTTTATGCCAAGGCAAATGATTTTATCAGTAGCGACAATATATCAACTGACGTACACCCTATCAACCTGCTGATAATTTTATTCTAAATCTGTTTTATTTTTTTAATCATCAGTTATGTTTACTTAAGCATTTATTAACATTTTATTTAATTTTCTGTCATTGTCACCTGTCAAAATTATCAATAATTTTCCACGACTAATTTACATATTAATTATTATTATTTTGTACTTTATCAATATTAAGATTATATCTATTAAATCTAGTACTTGTATATAATCTACTTGTATTAAGAAAACATATAACAGTGTCTTATGATTAACTTAACTTGAACATTTTTATCGATCCAAGTTATTATAAATGATATTTTTATTTTAGGTGGCTGGAAGCCATGAAGCTATCTATGAGGCTTATTACAACCAGGTTAGATTTTTTTTAAAATATATTATTCAATTATTTAGTAATTAAAATGAAATTTAAAAAATAATAACGTTTATTTAATTTTGATAAGGTGGATCCAAAGGGATATGGTAGGATCGAAGCAATGGATGCAGCGAGGTTTCTTAAAAAATCCCAGCTGAGTGATGTGATACTTAGCAAAATATGGGACATGGCCGACCCCCAGTCTAGGGGTTCACTCGATAAAACGGGTATGTTTGTCGCCCTAAAATTATGTGCCTTTGCCCAAGCTGGACGCGAATTGAACATCGCTAATTTGAGTCAAGATATAGCTCCACCAAAGATGGTAACTAACTAAATAAAATATAGCACTAAAATATTACTTTATACTTATATATTATTTTTTTTTAATATTTTCTCAAGGGTGACATTCCACCAGTTATCAAAAAGAGTCCGGCCGTCCCTCCGCCACCTGTTATTTCAGCAGTAAACAGTAGTGACTGGTCGATAAAACCGCATGAACGCATAAAATACGATCGTTTGTTTGATGACTTACAGCCAACGAATGGTTATATACCAGGTAATAAAGTAAAAGGTCTTTTGATGGATAGCAAACTTCCTATGGACACTCTAGGGAAAATATGGGATCTTGCTGATATTGACAAAGATGGAATGCTGGACAGGCATGAATTTGTCGTCGTAAGATTTATTGATTTTTTAACACTACACGGCTGCCCAATTTCAAAACACAGTAACTGACAATTTTAACCCGTTGAGGACACACAGGGTCCAGTGGACCCTACTCGGTTCTAATTTGTTTCCTATGTGATGTATTGACTTATAATTGGCACCAAACTTTAATATAGCATTCCCTCTAAATATCTTGATAGCTATTTATAATTTGTAATAATTTAAAAATACCGAAAAATCGTTTAGAAAAAAAAACTTACCAAATTGAACTTTTTTTATGAAAAAAGTCGCAGAAATTTTGATTTTTACGATATCGAAAAAAAACCGACGCCATTTGGTTCGGAAAACAATATATTTTGATAAGCTGATGAAAAACTTGATCAATGAATAGAAAATACTTGAATACAAAATTAAAAAAAAAAAAAAATTTTGCAGTTACTGTGTTTTAAAATTGGGCAGTTGTACAATTTACCATAATATTCCAATAGCTCGCTAACAATCATTTTGTAGGCTATGCATCTTGTTTACAAAGCTTTGGAAAAACATGCGATTCCAAGTGTTCTGCCGCCGGAATTGATGCCACCTGGAAAAAGAAAAGAAGCTCCTCTTATTGCTGACCTTTCAGCTCCAGCGATGGTAGCTGCTAAAATACCGCCTATACCACCACTACCGAATGCATCTGCGATCAATAATTTAGTGGGTTTACAATCTGTCAAGGTAGATATTGTAATATTATCAATATAATGGAAAATATTCTTTGATTTTTAATTTTTTATTTTTCATTCATAATTTCCTACTTTAGCCTCCATCACAGCAACAACCTGTACAATGGGTCGTATCAGCAGAAGATCAAGCTGCTGCAGATAAATTATTTTTACAGGCAGATATGGATATGGATGGATTTGTTTCGGGTACTGAGATCAAAGATGTTTTTCTTCAAAGCGGACTCCCACAATCTATACTCGCTCATATATGGTATATTGAAAAAAAAAAAAAAAAAAAAAAAAATTTTTAATATTATTCGTACATATTGATATTAGATTATATTTATAATTTATTTATTTTTGTTTAGGGCTCTTTGTGATTTGGGTCAGAGTGGCAAGCTAAACAAAGAACAGTTTGCACTTTCAATGTGGCTAATAAAACAAAAGTTAAGAGGAATCGATCCTCCTGCTTCACTCATGCCTGATATGATACCTCCGTCTTTGAGGAAATTTACTGACAGTGGAGTAGCAGTAAGTCGAGATTTTTTTTTTTAATAATTATATTCAATACTATTAAAAATCAATTAATAATAATTTCAAAGGGATGAGTTACGTTTACGTCCCACCCAAGCGCGATAGTAAACATACAGAAATACCGAGACTAAAGGAATTGCCCCAAGCATTATGACTCGATAATCTAGATTTTTAGGTATATCATATGATACTTCCAGACGAATGACACCACTTAGAGTATTTCTTTGCCAACAACTGTAAACATTTATATCGGCGTATCGCAGGGACTTGAATTTTATTTGTTCTCGAGAATCTATAGATATACGACCACCTGATTGAATCTTTATTAAATTTGGATCTAAAATTTTTGTGCCAACTTTCCAAATTATTGGCAAGTCAGTATTCATGTTTCTAGAAAAATAATTTTATTATCAAAGTTGATAATTATTAACCAAATTTCGATAATCGGAAAAAATAGACCGGAAAAAATTTTAAAGTTATGAAAAATTCATATTATTCCATTAAAATTATTACAAAATAAAAATAATAATTTAATAAATCTATTATTTTTATTTGATAATAATTTTAATGAAATAATATGAATTTTTCACAACTTAAAAATTTTTTCCGGGATTTTAAAATTTCATAGCTTGGTTAGTAGACTTACCCTGGACATTTTAAGTTTAAACTATAGCCATGTTTCTCATATAAAGTAACACGTTTCACAGATGGTTGAAGTTCTGGTATACCTTGAGCCAAAGAAAATATCCCTGCACTATTATTTGCTGTTTCTATTACTTTACCGTTCCGATCTCGTACTTCATAGATCGTATCAGTTGGACATTTAACTTTACAAAATTTTTTCATAATTTCTGATTTACGGTTTTTTATTTCTGGAATTTCTTGAATTAATCGAGGTGTAAATGACGACCGACATGGTAATTTATTTTGAAACATTTTTAATACATTTTCCGCTAGTCTCTTCAATCTTCTATGCGAAATTTTTTCTTCCTCTGTTAATCGTTCATTGACATATTCTGCTGGTTGCTCACTAATACTATCAATTTCATTTTTAGATCTCTGTTGAATTGATTTTTCTGTAGATAAGGCTTCGTTTGACTCAACTTCTATATACACGGAATCCACAAAATATTTGTATATTATTTATTGTTAGAGTAAAGTGTTAACTTTTTATTAATTATTCTACTCACCATCATCTTCTTGTTCAAACTTGAGCAGAGATATTGTACAGTGTCCATATCTTACACATGTACCAACCATACCGCACAATGAACAAGAAGACCATGGAGACCATGATGAAAATATCTTTAATCCATACGAATAAAGTATCAAAGGGGGTGCAGGATGTTGAGCATTTAATGCTTCTTCGGGCCGTACCATTATTATAGGTTCGCTTTCGTCAGTAACATAAAGATAATGATAATTCGACAAAGTATCACCCATTTTACACCAATATAAACCTTCTTGAAATCTTTGAACATTATAAAGAGTTAAATTTCCATTTTCATATGACATTATATTATTCTCATCTAATAAATCTATTTGCGTATCCTCGGCATTAATATTACGGATATCTCGATAAATCCATTCGATGTTTTCAATCGTATACACATCATTTGGTGAAATACAAATGTCGCAATTTATACTTAAAAAAATATATAGTATTTAATAATCTATATTATTAAGAGGATAAGAAAAATTACACCGATAGTCAAATTATTATGATAAGTACTTAGGCTGCATTTGAAAATGCTCTATCTCTAAATACATATTTAAGAAATGACCTCGTATCTTGTGAACTATTGACATTTCTAAAGATAAAAGATCAACCCGACATTACACTCATCGAGACCTTTCATTTGAGTACCCACATCAATTTTTCATATATTTATATATATTATATATATGTATATATGAAAAATATTTAAAAAATGCATGTGGGTATTCAAATGAAAGCTCTCGATGAGTTTAACATTGGGATGAGCTTATATTTTTAAGAAATTCAATATTTAAGAATGTACCGTGTAATTTAACAAAAGTAATTATTTAATAAAGCAAAATCTTGATTATTTATAGTTCACAAGTCACGACTGTCACATAGTGACTGCAAGGTTGCTAGTAAAAATATTATTTTATTGTTTAAATAAATCTTACGTTATAGATGTTCCTTCTAATACTGATAATGACGAAAGATGTAATGTTTTTACTGGACCAAGCTTGGAATATCTTTGTTTTAAACATTTATAGTAATTTTCCCAAAGCTTTTTGTTTATATTTTGTAACGTTTTATTACCTCTTGGATACTCAAATTCACTTATGTCGATATCTAGATTACTTCTGTGTTTTTTTTTCCACACATTATGTATTTTTTCTTTTATAACTTTAAATTTATTTTTTAATTTTATTGGAAGATCAAAGTTAATTGCAATATCTATTAAATACCATACAATGATAATTCTCAAAAGTAACATGATATAATTTTTTTTAACCTTTATAAAACGTTGATGCGCTTTTTTTTTTTTCAGGAGAACAATAATGTTACCAGTTATTCAAATCCTGAACTTGACATGATCAGTAAAGATATCGCGGATTTAGCTCGTGAGCGGCGCATAATGGAACAAGATATCGCACAAAAAGAAGCAGATATTAAAATAAAAAATGGGGAAATTAAAAGCTTGCAAAGTGAGCTAGATACTTTAGCTGCTACTTTAAAACAATTAGAAAATCAAAGAGGAGAGGCACAAAAGCGACTGAATGATTTAAAAACTCAGGTATTATTTTATTTAATAATTATGCTTCACATTTAATTTGGAATTTTATTTAGTAAATAGTTAAGAGTAATAATCAGACATTTTTTATAATTATAAGTCAATGAATGCGCACGGATGCATGCACGAAGTTAGCTAAAAAAAAATTATTTTTATAGCTTATTGCATTACGTTACATATTATTTATTTTTAGTTATTATATTTTTTGTTGGTTTTTTTTTTTTTTTATTTTTTTATATATACTTCCGATTTGTAGCGGACTGAGGTAGAAAAAGAATTAAATGAAGTCGAACAAGAAATTCGTATCCAGCAAGAAAAGGTATTTATCTTAAAAATTGATATTTTTTATAAATTAATTCCGAGATTGTCAACATTAGCCTAATTCCTTCAATGTTTACAAGGTAATAGAATGTGCATGCAAGTAGTATAAATGATTAAATAAATTCATCATGTAAATAATAAAATAATCCAGAAGTACTAACTAATCTCAATACTAACATTTATAAAAAAATTTTATTTGTTAAATAACAATAATTTTTTTAAAAGGTGGATAAGCTGCGTCAACAAGCAGAAGAACAAGAGTCAGTTTTAAAATCGCAGGAAGAAGAACTCAATAGCAAGCGACAAGAATTAGAAGGTCTTCGTCAAGAAGAACAACAGCTTGAACAGCAACAAAATAATAGTCGAGACCAATTGAATGAATTAACTAAAAACCTACAAAATACTCAGCTTCAAATAAGCCAAGCAAAAGCTAAAATTACTGATTTGGAAGAACAGCAGCGTCAAATGACCGATGCTATTGCGATTTACGACTCAGCCTTAGCAGCAGGAGATCCAAATCTTGTTCCGGATACTAGTCTACAATTTAATCCGGAAATAGATGCACTCGAGTGAGTATACAACATAATTAATTGCACGCCTCAGAAGCAAAGCGGATACAAAAATCAAGCGATTTTTTGAACTAAAATTGTCTCTATTTATTTTCTTTCGCACTTGTAGAACATTATTTACATATAAATGTAATGGAAAAACACTAATTTCAACACTTATGACATTTTTCTTTTTAAATAAATAAAAAAAATTATTTCGTGGACGTCCGGCTATAAAATGTATGTATGAAAACTGGCGTGGCCACAATAATTGCCGAAAAACTTAACTGATCAAGTCCATTTATTTTTTATATACTTCAGTATGATTTAAAACTAAGTCTTTTCGGAGATCACGGTCTAATTCAATGTAGTTTATTTATAATTAGCAAAAAACTAAAAATCCACTAATCGTTTGCATATCTATATCTATGTAAATAAGGTTCGTTTACAATACATGCGCAGTACCTTTTTTTTTCTAGGTGGAAAATTAAAACTATTTGTATTTTACTTTAATCAATTTTATTATGTAAAATGAGATTATGAGGCGTGCACTTTTGGATTTTCCAAACTTTTTCATAAATAGTATCAATTGTATTAATGAATGATCTTTTTTTTTCTCACTAGACTTGAAAATGAAAATTCAACAAAAGTCAATGGTTCGAGTGGCGAAAATCAAGGACCTAACTCGTTTATAGGAATGAATGGATCATCTGACGGTTTTGGAAATCAAAATGATCCATTTTCATCAAATAAAGCAAAAGATACATTCGCAAGTGGTGAAGGTGATCCATTCACTAATTTCGATGGAAGGACAATATCATCTGGATTTTCTAGTGATCCATTCGCTGCGAAGGGCAAACAAGATTCATATGATCCATTTGGTGACAATAAAAAAAGTGAAAAACCAGCTATGGAAACTGTAAGTTTTAGTCTATATACTATTAATATATTTATATTAATAATTATTAATATTAACAACTATTAATAAATTCAAACACATGATATAATGAAATATAAATTTTAAATGGTTAATAGGCAAAAGATCCCTTCGGAGATGATCCTTTCGCAAATCTTCACGCGCCTACTCGTGCCGAAAGCCCAAGTCCTGCACTTCCACCCAAAAAAGCTAAGCAACCACCACCAAGACCTGCACCACCTCGACCGGCAAGTGGACCAACTGGGCCACTCCGAGCAGCACCTGTTCCTCCCACGCCTTCACCGACACCAGATCCATTTTCTAACAGTAACGCAGACCCATTTGCGGCTCAAAATGATAACAACAATGGAAACACAGGTTTTGGTTCAACTGGTTCTGGATTTGCAGATTTCGCAAATTTTGACGCCAAGGTATAATTAGTATTTTAATTAATTTTTTTATTTTATGAGTTATTTTATTAATTGTTTATTCATATTTTTTTTTTATTTATATATTTTATGTATGTTAGTAATTTTTTTTTTTAAACATCAATTATCAATGTTCTTATAAATTTAGGTAATTGCCGTTATTTCAGTTAATCCACAGACCTGATTCCTGGAGCATGCTGTTGTAACTATAATTGTATTATTTTTATTTTAAATCACGTTCATTTTTTTGTATTATTTAATTTTATCATTATGTATTTATTTATTTATTTTTTTTTTTTATATATCACAGCATCTATTATTTTGTGTGTAATTGATTTATGTAGCAAAGAGATAGCAGCCCAATGGAGCAGACGATAATTGGTGGCATTATGCCCCTATTTCCTCTTTAACTTTTCAGTAAACCCAAACTGATTCGTGAAAAAAAAAAAACCTGCTTCAGCCGGATTTACAACCCACGCGAACGGCACCAGCGAGGCCAATGAGCAGACCACGCGCTACACCAACGCCAAGTCAAAAGTTACCCGACTTTACGGAGGATCCATTCAGAGACTATCGCTATGAAGATCCATTCGAGATTGCAGATCCATTCGCCGACGAAGATGATACTAATGCAAATAAGAAGAGTACAACCAATGTCACCAATGGCCGTAAACTTGATCCATTTGGATTGGAGACAACAGCAACATCAGGCAGCAATTACTCTTTTAAAGATAAAGATCCCTTTGACAAGGGCTTTGATTCTGATTTTTCAAAAGCATTTCCCTTAATAAAAGAAAATATTGATAAAATGGGTAATTTTATGACTGATAGTAAAAATAATTCATATAAAAGCATAAATGAATTTGACTTTGCAAATAACAGTATAACTGAGACAACAAAGCCAACCAATAAACCTATTAATTTTGATGAAGCTTTTGCACCAAAAAAAACTGACAAAAATCTCAATTATTCTGGTCGAAATAGCGCTCAGGCATTCGATGATATGTTTACTCATGATAATTCGCATATTAATAAAAATAATAACAATAATAACAATAATGCTACATGGAATGGTCGAAATAACAGCTCAAAAGGACTAACAGAGCAGCAACAACTCGCTTGGGCAGCTCAACAAAGTTTGCGTGTTGAAGAAGAAATATCTCGGCGCAAAGCTCAAGAAGAAGCCGATTTTGCTTATGCGATTGAGCTCAGTAAGCAGGAGAATGCAGGAAAATTTTAAGTTTAAAATAATAAATAACTAA
>JZSA01007524.1:0-17107 GCA_000956155.1 Cotesia vestalis
GTGTTCTTTTTTTTTTTTTTTTTTTTTTTTTATCATTTAAACACACATAGTTGATCAGTACCAGATTCTTTGAGAACGTTCCGGGTCTGTATGTGTTGGTTCTATGGTTTCTGTTGACCAGTATTCATTAGTAGTTGATACAAAGTTTCTTTCACAACGTAAAACATATTTACGTTCAAAATTAGATTTTTAAGTGTTGTAGCAATCATCTAGACATTTGACTGAGCTATCACTCTTTAGAATCAAGATTAGAACAATTTCTTTCGTCTTGAGGATAATAAGATCATATAGCCGCCAGCAAATATTGTATTTCGCAATATTTTTTTCATTTATCCTGGTTCCTCTTGACATTATATTATATATACTCATATGTTATGTAGAATAGAATGACAGCGGTGTATATATTGATGTAGGAGAAAAAAGAAATCCTATTACCGTCATTAATAATACTTTGCTAATTAATTATATTTAATATTTTTGATTCCAGGCGCTAATAAATCTATTCATTGAAAAAAAAAAAAAAAAAAAAATTCTTTACTGCTACTATCTGAAATTTTTTTTCATCACAGATATCACTGAGTATAATCTGGGATGATATACAGTGTCATCTTGTTCTTTCCGTGAAGTCAAAGTTCTATGACATTAAATTTAGCTGACACTTCACAATTGTTTTAATTTTCTTTAACAAATAAATTGTAGCAAAAAAAAAAATTATTAAAAAAATGGACTTGTAGAAATTTTAAAAAATTAAAAATGCAATTTTTTTAAATAATTTTTTTAATCTACTTTTTTTCTTAAATAAAATTAAAAAATTGTCAAGTGATAGCTAAATTAAATGTCATCAAAGTTTCTTGAGCCAAGAAAATTCCTTCTTGCTCCAAAATAACTTTTGTCTTCCTTCAAATTATCTGTAAGAGCTGTTTTTTTTGTCGGTCCTTATCTGCATTGATTATATGAATTTTTTTTTATGACATCAAAGTTAGCTGTCACTTGACAATTTTTTAATTTTCTTTAACAAAAAAATTATTTTAAAAAAATTGCATTTTTAATTTATTAAAATTTCTACAAGACCATTTTTTTAATAATTTTGTTTTGCTATAGTTTATTTGTTAAAAAAAATTAAAACAATTGTGAAATGACAGCTAAATTTAATGTAATTTTTTTTTTTAATCCAACGCTTGATTACTTTAAGAAAAAAATAGCAAAATTTATCAAAAGAAGAAATGAAATATTTAAATTTAAAGTAAATCTAGTAGAGCACTTACTTTTTTTTATCAGTTAATTGATGATCGTGTATTTTATTTTTTTGTGTTGTTACTGATGATAATTGCTGGTTGATTGGGAGCCTCTGTCCTGTAATATGGTCATGGTCATTTTGGCGAATCACCCTGGGGGCCTCGCACTACACAGTCAGTCCTTATTGTCGGCTCGGCTTGTGTACTGGACTGACTCATGTTGAACCAGTGGTTCTCATTGAAAATTAAAAAATATCTAAACATCAACAGACACCTATTGAGACGCTTATCCTTGCATCGAGATCACCAGGTTGCGTTCGGGTTGCTCCAATTGCTAAAATGATTCAACTACTGCGAGGCTACGTAGTCGAGTACGCGGCACTAAAAGTAATTTAATTAATGATAAAAACAATGTTACAAAAAGTTGACATTTTATTGTGTTAATATATATGTATGTATACTTTTATATAAATATATATATATATATATATATTTACTTTTACTCTCATGATAGTCGGTGACGAATTGAAAATAAAACTGATCCACGCATTTGGCGGGCTACCCTGACCTAGTTCAGGTGCGGGTATGATTCCTGCCTTGTTCTCCGAGACATTTGCAAGCTGAGATATATCGCCCCGGGGAACTCGCCGCCCTCTGAACCTCTACTACACATTTCTAGTGACTTAGCGTAAGTATAATATAACACATGTACGTAAACGTCCTTCATTTTACCTCCTTCTCCCCGTCGCGGCTTTCATCGCCAATTTTTTACAAATATTTCCGACTCCGGTACATCCCTATATGATATTCATTCTTTAGCTTTATATACACTGCCTGTGGTGATGTTAATCTGTCTGTTTATATATGACATTAAAGTTTCCAGTCATTATACTATTTTTTGATTTTTTTTTAACGAACAAATTTTCTCCAAAAAGTTATTTTTAAAAACTTCCATTTTTTATTTTTTTTTATTTTTACATACCACTGAAGTTGACAGTGAAGAAAATGAAAATTTTTTTAGAATTTTATAACAATTACACTGTTGTGAAAAAAAATTTTAATAAAAAAATTCCATGACATTCAAGTTAGCAGTCACTAGAGAATTTTTAAATTTTATTTAACAAAAAAATTAGTTCAAAAAAATGATTTTTTTAAAATTGGATTTTTAATTTTTTTTTGCCATAATTTATTTGTTAAAAAAAATTCTAAAAATTATTATATATCTGCTAAATTTATTTTCATAAAAATTCCAGATGTAAAAATTAAAGAAATTGATCCGTAAAAATTTTTAGAAGCACTTTTAGTATTGTAATTGATTTATTATAAGAATTTAAAATATTGACAGCTGTCAGCTAACTTTAGTATCATATTTTTACATGCCAATTTCTGCTCAATATCTGCTAAATAAATTTTCGTGTTTTTATTTAATAACATTAAATTTAACTGGCACTTCACAATTTTTTTAATTTTCTTTAATAAATAAATTATGGTAAAAAAAAAAAATTATTAAAAAAATAGACTTATAGGAAGAATTTTAATATATTAAAAATGCAATTTTTTTAAAATAAATTTTTTGCTTAAAGAAAATTAAAAAATTGTCAAGTGACTGCTAAATTAAATGTCATTTTTATTTATTATATCATGATGTGTATGAACTATAAAATATATACTATAAAATGATACTAAAATCAGCAAACATTTGAAAAATTTTTTTAACAATCCTGAAATTAAGAGACATTTGTCAATTTATGAAAATTAGATTAGCTTACATCGGAAAATTTTAATAATTTTCCTATTGAAAAAAATTATTTTAAAAAAGCTTGACATGCAAAAATTAAAAAAAAAAAACTTTAAGTGAAATTGAAAAAAAAAATTGTTTTACTTACAATTATTATTGATTCAAAAAATTAAAAACTGTCAAACGCTAATTTTAGTATCATGTCAATTTTTTGGGTTTTTTTATGCTACCTGACAACTATCACTCTTTAAATTCTTACAACAAACAAATTACAATTATAAAGATGGCACTGAAGTTGACAGACATTAGAAATTGTTTTAAAATTTTATAGCAATTAAATTATAATAAAAAAAATTTATTAATAAAATTCCATATGTAATATTTAAAAAAAATGATTATTGTAAATTATTGTAAATAATTTGTTGTAAGACTTCAAAAAACTGACAGTTGTTGGCTAACTCAAGTGTCATTAATAAAGATGCTTTTAAAAATTTCCACTAATCATTTTTTTTTTTAATTTTCACGTGGAATTTTTTTTTAAATTTGCACGTGTAAATTTTTCAATTTCTAGACATGAAAATTTTTTCATATAAATTTAGTTATTATAATAATGAAAAAAAAATTCCATATGTCTGTCAACTCCAGGATAATACTATAAAACAAAAGTATTAGATAATAATTAATTATAAGGATTTAAAAAATTAAAAAATATTACAATAACATCTAAATATCATAAATAAAACGCTTGTAATTATATACTTGATACAATGTTTAGGTAAAAAAAAAAAAAGATAACTGTTCAAAGTTCAATAACAAACTTAAATACAAATTTTTTAAGGATCCATTGTTGATAACACAAACATGTTTCACTGCAAAACATGACTTTTTACCTGGTCAACGTTTAACTTTATTGAAACATTATATGATCAACTCTAAAATCAATCAAAATTTCAGTTTGACATTACAATAAAAGACTTCCTTATATGCATTAATATAAACTATACAAAATGATTGATGAAGATTGATGGAAAATTTTTTTCTGCTCAAAATTTTTTATTTGAATTGCGACTTTTAGAGGAATCTTTTTTCAAGACGGATAAGTGACAGATAAAATTCATAAAAGCTTACGACATACGAGAAACCAGTAAGCTATATAGGGTTTGCTGCACGACCTTTTATAAACAATCAAATTTAATTGAAAAAAAAATTTTTTTCTTTACGGGAATCCCCAAGTATCCTTCAAACTTTTTCGGAAATCACAAAAAAACCAATAAACCAGTAATAAAGTGAAAGGTCACGTCACTAAATACACGATTAGCATAACATTTAGAGTTTCCTACAACACAAAAAGTAAATCGCGTTAAATGACAGAGTTCATGAGCGCATCTAAAATTTTTATATGATCAATAAATTTATCTCGATTTTAAAATTATCATTTGCTGCGTTTGATTTCGAAACAAATATTTTAGACCTAAAATTTCAAAATAATGTTATATATTTTATTTATTTTTTTTTCTTTTAATTTTGAAACTTAGTTCAATTTGAAAATTTTTAAAAATATCTTCTTTAAAAATTGTTGAATCAATTTTTGAAAACTTATTTATCGCTTTGATAAATTTTATTAAAAAATTATACTCTTCACAGAAATATATCATAAAAAATTGAATAAATCTGATTATTAATTCACCAATTAGTATTTAATTATGTAAATTTATTAAAAATATTTATTTTAAGTATAAGTATACGATTAATCATTAAATGTCATCGAATATCTATATATAATTTAAATTTAAACTTAACATAGTTCTGTAATTGTTATATATTCCATAATTATATCAATATAAAAATGGTATAAAGTTAGAATTGAAAAAAAAAAAAAAGAAGCTAATTATATTTATTGATGTTTATAGATGATGCTGAACAAAAATATAACAGGATCCCGGGATTTCAATCGATCTAACATTAATGCTCCGTAATGTAGCCTTCAAATATCTTGTATAAACGTTCCTATGAATTTTCATGTAAAGTAAAGAAAAAAAATCATATATTAATATAAACCAACGGCTGTTTATGCGTGGAAAACACATATAAAGATAGTTATGTCAACGTTTCCACAATACCCAGTGTATATAGTAAATATCATATACATTATGTATGCACTAGCAGTCACTCTTGTTTATTTTCTTGACTGGTTAATAATTACTTAAGAATAAAGCGTTATTGATTTTAATAGCACTAGGATCTTTTACTAAAAAACTTGAGATGCAAAAAAAAAAAAGCGCACAACGTCTACTACTATTAAGTTGTAAGTTATAATAATTTAATAATTATCTGGGCAATTATTTATGACACTTGATTAAAAATCGGATGTTGATAACAATTCAAATGAGCGCACTAAATTTTCTTAATTACTTTTCGTTTAAATATCAATATTTTCTCAGTTTATAAGATTTATTATTATATTATATTGTCGATAATAAATTGCAAACGCAAACAACTCTAGGAAATGTTTATTATTTCTTTATAATCATAACCGGTTGTTGTAAACATTTTTGTTGCATAATAACAACGGTGAAACCATACAAGTGTTGACTCTATGTGCGAATGCCCTGGTGACTCAAATACTTTACGTAAATACATAATTCGATTATCCACCTTTTAGTTCGCGTGTCATCTCATATGCGGTGAGTTTATATTATGAGCTTTGCAATTATTACGTATTAATCTCTCATTTTGATATAACACGGGCTAACTGTAATTTATTAATTTTATTTATTTGTTTTTATGAACTTGTTTTAGTCAAAAGATTGAAATAAAAAAAATTTAATCATCAATCATAATTATTTTGCTATAAATATTTATACTTTTAATGAAAAAGCAACTGAGTGTAAAATTTTTATGAAAGTTAGATTTTTAGAATTTTTTTTTTATTTAAAAAATTATTACAAAAAAATAAATTTTCATTTGTAAAAAACTTTAAAAATTATCAGTGCAATTTTTGAAAAATATTTTTTAGTTCTAATTTTTTTTCATTGATTTAATTAAAACTAAAAAATATTTTTTTAAAATTGTACTGATAATTTTTAAAGTTTTTTACAAATGAAAATTTATTTTTTTGTAATAATTTTGTTAATAAAAAAAAATTTTTTTAATTTTTAGATGTCGGGTAACTTAATTTTCATGGCTAACTTCAGTATTATAAATTTTTAACTCACTTTGATCACATAAAAATTTTTTGCAGCATATATTTATCAATTATTGATTAAAATTTTTTATTATTCAAAAAAAATAATTATTAGGGTTCAATTAAAGTAAAAAAAAAAAAAAAAAAAAAAAACATTCAAAGATCAATCTTAAAAATGTATTCTTCTCTTAATCTGTCAATTTAATATCAATTAATTAACCGCTGGTATTTTATTGCCCGGTTCAACTTGAATGAAAAGGATACGGAAATGCATTATTATTATTTGATAAAAACAAAAAGTAATAAAATATAAATTTTATGAACAGCCATAAAATTATGTTAATTAATGAATTGATCCTTGATATTATAAAAATAATTTTCGAATATATGCCGAGAAGATATTTTATTTTGACTGAATGAATGATTGACACGTGGAAGAAATATAAAGAAGAAATGTAACTTATAGTCAGACAATCGTTTGACACATACAGACACTCACAATTACCTAGTAGTATAGTGACTCCTTACACGATACCAGCCGCACTTGACCCATATCTTATTATGCTTACAGCGTCCGGATGCGACACGAAACGCGGCGAGATACTATAAGAGCGTCGGGTAGCTTTGGAGGTCACGTACTTGGGTTAATTTTTTCCTATCATTCAACTCTTAATTTAAAGTTAATCAAAAATAATTTATTTTGTTAATATAATTTAAATTGTTTTCATAATTTAAATTATAATAGTACTTGCAATTGCTATTAATCAATAGTCCTTGAATTTCTGCGTAATCCTTTTCCCGATGATTGTTTAATATATCCTGTATTATAACAACTCAGTAAGTAAGTAAGTAAATAAATAAATAAATAAATAAATATATAAACATATACATATTGGTTGATTTATGTCGTCTAACTCTTGACCAGCAAGATTCCGGAAGGTCATAATCGCTGCCGAGGTCCTGTCGCGTCCCTGCAAGAGCGATGGTGAGGGCCACGATCGGGAGGATGTTTACAAATGGTGTCCAATGATAGGTAGCGATGTAGTTGTATCGGTACTCTCACAGGTAGGTGAAAAATGTATTGATGTTGATGTACTTATATACTTACAATTCTGTGGAAGAACACATTTTTATTTGAGTATCGCGCGTGCGCGAACGCGGGCGCCGGGGAAAGTATTTAAATAAGTTTGAGGCACTTTAAGTTAGAAGGCCACTCTTGTCTTGGCTGTCACGGTGATCGTGCTAAATTTTTCGCCCATTTAAATTCATTTTATTGCTCAGTAGCATTTCTTCACTGCAGGGGTAATTATTTAGTACCAGTGAATTTTTATTTCCCTGTAAATATTATTATTTAATTATTATAAAATAATTAAAGAGTGATATGGTTAATAAATAAATAAAAATAATGAAAAGGTGAAGTGCTGTGGTTTTAAATAACTACTAAAACATCAATTAGGTAATAAGATAAATAAATATATACTTAATAAAATGGATGACCAGTTAGATATTCAACGAGAATCAATGGACGAGGTGGGCAGTCTGTGTTCACCGTCACCAATGAGAAAATCTGATACTCGGGATAGCATATCGTCAATTGACAGCGATGTCAGTTTGTCTTTTGATAGACGGGGCTCCAAAAGTGAAGAAGCTGATTTTTCAGATTTTGGCAGCAGCATTGACGAACCTGACCGTATTTCACCGGTAACACCGTCGTCCACAGTTGAAAATAATGCGGAAACTATTAAATCACAATCGGAAGAGACATGCCTTGATAATAATGTAGAAAAAAATGAAGATGATAGCACTAAAGTAGATTCAGATGGGTATCACTCAAAAAGCGGCGATGAAACAACCGCATTAATCCCTCTTAGTTTATCTTCTGATCAACAAGAAGATGCTCCACCAATTTGCAGTGATGATTTGGCTGAAAAAATAGCCGCTCAAGTTGAATTTTACTTCTCTGATGATAATATTGTTAAGGATGCATTTTTATTAAAACACGTTAAAAGAAATAAAGAAGGATATGTATCGTTGAAATTAATATCAAGTTTCAAACGAGTTAAGCATTTGAGCCGAGATTGGAGAGTTGTTGGAGCTGCTTTGAGAGCTAAATCTACTAAATTGCAAGTTAATGAATTAGGTACCAAGCTTAGACGTCGAGATCCTCTGCCGCAGTATGATCAAACTTTGCCATCTAGGACAGTTATTGCGGCAAAACTTCCTCTTGAAAAATTGACCATTGAGTCGGTCGCTGAATTGTTCAGGCAGTTTGGTGAAATTGCTCTTATCCGGATATTGAGACCAGGGCATCCAGTTCCTGCAGAAGTAAGGAAATTTAAATATTTTTATTAATTTAAATTATATTTATTTATTTATTGCATTTTTCCGTAGGTTCGTCAAGCTATTTCAAAAAGGCCTGAGCTTGGAACTGATGATGAATGCGCTTTGATAGAGTTTACAGATTCAGCTGCCGCGCGAGCAGCTCAGCAACTAACCTTGGGTGATGCTGTAATTTATGAGTTGCAGCAAATATCTTCAGGAGAAAAAAAACGCAAGCAACAGTCGAGTCAACAACAAAATCAACCGCAATCTCAACCGTCGAAAAAAAGTGTTGCAGCAAGACTCTCTGCTGCTCGAGAAAATGTTTACAATTCTTCAAGTTGTCCCAGTGGCTCTGAAGAAGACAATCGAGGCTCTAAATTTAAATCCGGCAGAATTTACCAGAGCAAAAGAGATATAATACCACCTAGTCCTTACACTTGTCATGGTAATTTAAAAAAAACAATCAACTCTGTGATTTTTATTATTATTAAATTAATAAATAATAAGTAATTATTTAATTTTTCAATATTAACAGGTCCACCATCACCAGATCCTTGGTTACCAAGACGATTTTCAGCATGTGCGATTTCCGGAACGGAAAATAACTCACTTCTGATGCGCCGACTTTCTGCATGTTCTACTTCAGGGTCCAGCTCAGATGTTTCAAGTTACTCGGGCAGTCGACGATTCTCTTCATGTTCTTCAGCTTCCGATAACAGTTTCGGTTCGCCTCTTTATCACCACTCGCCTCACCAAAGTCATCACAATCTCTATCCTCCGTTTAATTATTGGCCTGGTCAACCAACTTCACGTCGATTTTCCTGCTGCACGCCCTCAAACTTGCCTTCTCAGAATATAGGAGGCTATGGCTTCGAATATCCCAACGGATCGTTTTATCATCAAACAGGTAGACGTGGATCTGCAGAGTGTGGAACATTCCTTCGAAGGCTCTCTAACTGCAGCAGAGATTCTGGTTATGATGCAGGAACCAGAAGACTTTCTTCTTGTTCATCCGGGTCTGATTCTTGTTCAGGTTTTCGTTCTCGCAGCAATAGTGGATTTGTTCTTATGGCTCATTTACCTGAAAATGTCACCAGATTACCATCAGGACCTGACGGAACTCGGGGTTTTGGTAGGAGCAATTCTGCTGTTGAAACTTCTACATCAAATACTGTTGACCCTTCGTGTGGATAAATAGAATTTTATTAAATTACTATTCAATTCATAAATACATGAATTTATAATTATTATTTGTTAAGATTAAAAAAAAAAAATGTACTGGAAATTGATACTCAGTTGTGAATAATTTAGTCAATTACGACATCAACGGCATAATTGAAAAAATTACTATGATTACGGTTATTACTTAATATTTATGTTTATTTACTGTTAATTAATAGTTAATTCTTATGTACATAGATTTAATGTCAATGAAAATATGATTTTTAATTGCACTTTGGTCACTTATCAAGCAAAGTGTTATAATGTTGTGTCAGACTGCGCTTGATCTTCAGTGCATTTTTTTTAAAGTAGCATTGACCCAATTATCTGTACTTACTACTTCTGATGATCAGAATTATCATGTCATGAGAATCACCAGATCGCAAGATAGATTGTTGTGGATACAATGGGTCCGTGCGCTGACTCACAAACAGGAGTATGAATTAGGAGAATTACCCTTGGATTTTAATGATAATCAAGGTGAAGGAATGACTCTGTTTCATCGCAGCCTTCACCTATTCAAAATCTTAAATTATTAATTAAGAAAAAAAATCATTAAGTCTCATTTTTTCCATTGTATTCATTTATATGTATAAATTTTGATTGTCAATTCAGTATAAATAAAATACATAGACGTAAAAATATATATAATATTTTATAAATTTCATGTTTTTCTCTTTTATATAAATAAAGTCTCAATAACAAATATTAAAAGCACCTACTAGTGACTAAAGATTAAAAAAATTTGACAACTGTTTGTAGAAGAGGAGCTCGATTTTTTTAGTGATCAAAAATCGAAATATAATTTATTCAAGTATTTACTTTTTTAATTTTTTATTCTCTGCGACGAATTTATGAATAAAATTTCAATAAAGAATTATGCAAATTGTACTGTCTTAATTTTTAAACTAAAAGCAGTAATAAAAACAAAAAAATTTTTGTTAAATGATTTATAAACTCGTCGCCGGAAACAAAAAATAGATTTTAAAAGTCAATACTTTTAGTTTGATAATGTTTACGGAAATCTACAAAATATTTCTACTAATTTGTAATCTAAACTTCGATTGAAAAAAATATATCAAATTTACACTTTGTCCATTTTATTGGATAGATAAATTTATTTAAAATTTTACTTTATGTGTATAAAAAAAAATTACTGTTATTATTTCTTTGAAAATAAGATTTTTGAAGATAAATATTTCATTTTATATTACTCCGAAAACATATTCCTATTATAAAAAATCTTTTTTGATCTTAGTAGTTTATTTAATTTTAAAAGAAAAAAATTCTCGGTCGATTTTTTTAAATAAAGCTCAAATAGAGCTTCACAGTAGCTGTTTGTTGATTTAGAATTTTTTTTTTTGAAAAATAATTTTTTATTTTTGACTCAGAAAATAAAAAATTTATTTGACTAAAAAAATTAAAAAATTGTCAAGTGACAGCTAAATTAAAAGTCATTAAAATTATTACAAAAAAAGAAAAAAAATTTTCATTTGTAAAAAATTTACAAAACTATGAGTGTAATTTTTTAAAAATATTTTTTAGTTCTAATTTAATAGAAGAAAAATAATCAAAAAATTGAAAAATTGAATTGTTTTTATAAAAATAAATTTAGCAGATATTTAATAATTTTTAGAATTTTTTTTTTTAACAAATAAATTATGGCAAAAAAAATTGACGTTTAAAAATTGAAAATTAAAATAATTAAATAATTAAATAATTAAATAAAAAAAAAAAATAATTAAAAATTAAAAATTAAAAATCATTTTTTGGAACTAATTTTTTTATTAAATTTTTGATTATACTTAAATTAGCAGACAGCTGTCAATTTTTTTTTAATTATTGTAAAAAATAGCGCTTATAATTTTTTTAAATTTCTAAATGTGGAATTTTTTTCACAATAATAATTTAATTAATATAAAAATCGTTTTTACCGTTTGAAGTCAGGAGTTTTTAAACTGAATATTTCGCGCGGAAATTAAGCTCATATGTGTGCGTTGGAACTTATACCTATATGCTAGCATTTTGTTTAGTAATGGGCACATGCGCAAAAGTTATTCTTCACGTCTTGATCCCCGTGCATTCGCTTCATCTGAATTGTGGATATCACGGACAGCAAGCATCTGCTAAAAAAATATTTGTTAAATCACGATAAACTGTAATTACAATTACTGATATTTAAAAAAAAAAAAAAGGGTTGTAAAGTTGTTATTAATCCTGATACTGTTAGTATAATTGATAAAATGGACAGTCCACTTCCTCATATTATGGAAAGTAGTGATATGGCGTATTCTAAGCCGAAAGATAGGTTAGTCAGTATTCTGGATCAAATTGAACTAAGAGTTGAACAGCTAAGACGTGATGCTTCAAGACTTGAAGAAGAAAAAGACAATATGCTTTCAACCCTCGATACTCTAAAAAACAGTGACGAATATCTTGATCCTCTTGAAGATCGTAAGTTTTATATTTTATTGTTTGGCTCAAACAATTAATGTTTATGGTACGTGAGCTCGAAACGTATCGAAAAGTCTCGAAAGCTAACGAATTATCTAGATTTTTCATGGCTGATAATTTTATCAATTAACAACATTATTTGTTAGTTTTTATAACCATGAAGTATGACACTGAAGTTGGCAGACATTAAAAATTTTTTTTTAATTTTATAATAATGCAATTATTAAAAAAAAAATTAATTAAAAAGTTTCACATGTGAAAATTAATAAAAATTACAAGTAAAAATTTTTAGAAGTATTTTTTTATTGTAATTAATTTGTTAAAAAAATTTTTTAAATTGACAGCTGACCGCTAACTTCAGTGTTAATATCATTGCTTGCATTTTAAAATAATAAATAAAATACTGAAGTTAGCAATCAGCTGTCAATTTTAAAAATTTTTTTAATAAATCAATTACAATATAAAAATGCTTCTAAAAATTTTCATTTGTAATTTTTATTAATTTTTACATGTGAAACTTTTTAATTAAAATTTTTTCATAATAATTTAATAATTTAATTGCTATAAATATCTGAAAAAATTTTTATATCTGTCAACTTGAGTGTCATGATAATTATTTTGTTTGACAATTATAGTAACTGTAGATACAAATTTCTTCATTTTAATATTAACAAAAATGAATTTTATAAAAAAATTGAACAATCTGTTGGTGCATTTTTAAAAAGATTATTTTATATTCTTGCGGATAAAATATATTGTAATTTTTGCGGATTAATAAAGGCGAGGAGCAATATAAATGAGAAAAGAAATAAATAAAAATTTTCTTGTAGTAAATTAAAAAAATTTTAGCACATCTAAATGATTAATCATTTAAAATTTTTCAGCTGATCGTGAAGATATACTTCGGTATGCTGAAAGACTTTCGATGAGATGCTTAACAGTCGAAGTGATGGTAAAAGTTCAACGTGATGATGTTCAACAGGATGCACTTCATCAAGTCAGTATCAATAAGTTAAATAATTATATCAAGAAAAATTTGTGATATCAATAACATGATACTATATAATAATTTTAGGTAAACGGGTTGATTGATAGTCTAGTTATTGCATTGAAAAATGATCCCGGTTCAACTCGTCACCGTTGCGCAGCTTTTATAAACGCTTGCTCTTCTCAGGTTGAGGGACAAGGTCATTCAGATAAAACTTTTGAAACTGCAATTCTTGGGTGTACTCTAGATGATCAAAAACGTATTAAAAAAAGACTTCAAGGTTTGTTAGATTACATTGATAAGGTGCACACTTTTGAATTACAATAAAATTTTTGAATATATATTTTTTGATTAATCTGCTATTTCGCATTCAGACACTTTAAATGTGATCAGTGTCTTAATAAAATAAAATAAAGACAAATATAATATGATAAAATGTAAGTAGTTTGCTATAAGTCTGCAAATACGATAGCAAAAAAAATTTTGATTATTATCATGTTTTAATTGTAAAAGCGTGCATTTCTGTATTAAATAATTGCGTTTCAATGTACTTCGTATATTCAACAACTTGGAACCTTTATTCAAATGTGCTTTCCAAAAAATTGTTTTTCTTAAATTTTCATTATTAATTAATTTTAAAAAAGTGATATTTACATTAATTCTTCGATATTATAAATTTTTTCATTAATAATACACTTGGGTGTTAAAAATCTACTCACATTTTTTTTCTTTACAATTAATAATAAAATACTGTGGTATATTTATACGTATATTTGATGTTATTAATTTACATGAATGATTATAATAATTTACTTCCTTAATAATGATCGCGTTAGAGATTCATAAGGGCGTATAATAAAAATTCTATTTTTCTTTTATAAGTCCAAAAAAAATTTTTAGTTTGGAGAAAAATTTTTTTTTGTATTTCTGCACGTTTTATTCAAAAATAATTCGGCTGCCCAATTTTAAAACACAGTAACTACAAAATTTTTATACCTGATTTTTTTTTACATTGCTGCATTTCTTATAACTTTTACAAAAATTAAATTTTATATCAATTTGGCACGGAAATTTTTTTTTAATAAGAAAAATTAAAAAAAATCTTAAAATTGTCAGTTACTGTGTTTTGAAATTGGGCGTATAAAAAAAATTTTTTTTTTGGGAGCTGACGTATTTTTTCATGAAATGTGCAGAAATGCAAAAAAAAATTTTTTTCAAACTAAAAATTTTTTTTGGACTTGAAAAAAAAAAGTAGAATTTTTTTTGTACGCCCTTATGACTTTTCACCTGGACTTTTTGCCGGTATACGCCCTTATGGCATCTGCAACGCGTTATATTTAAGAAAGTTATTTTTTTATTAAGTTATATTTTCATAAATATCTCCGACATTAAATCATAAATGTCTTATGAAGCAACAATAAATTAAAAAAATGAAATACATTAATAACAAAGTATGTAATATTGGCAAAGATGTGAGTGAGTTGTACAACTGCGCCAGTAAACGCAAAGAACTCAATACAAACTAGGACCAACTAACCGGCCGTTGACTCTCGACTCAAGGTCTTATGAAAGGTGAAGGACATTTTATATATACCAACAATGCTAGTGCTACTTTAATAAGACACTAATTATTTGCGCCAATAAATATAATGGTTATCAAAAAATTATTAGTATAACTATAAAACTTTTAATCATCAACATTATAAATAAATATTTAATAATTTACAAGGATTTACTTATAATTTTATTTGGTTAAACATCATACACCGCGTTAAATATTAATATAAAATTATTAATTAAAAGTATCTTGATTAATATAGAAATGCTGTACGAGTAAAAAAATAACAGTCAAAAAAAAAAAATAAATAAAATATACATATGTACAAAGTAAAGAAAATTATAAATCCAAAACACGACTTAGGTACATTTTATCTTTTTATAATACTCAAGTGAGAAAAAACAACTCTGTAACGTGATATGTATTCATGCATAAAAACATATAATTCTGTTTTTGATTTTTCAAGTAGTTGTTATAAATATTTTGATAAAATATTAATTGGATTACTACTTGTACTTATTTATGTATTTCACAAGAGTCTACAGACATTCTTGACAAAGTTTTTTTTTTTGTGGTGTCGAGTTCTACCACTCGGTCGTAGGACAATTGTTCCATTTCCGGTGTTACGACCTGTACATTCATTTGGACTAAAAGCACCTGCAAATAAAAAAAAAATATATAATTATTAAAAACTTATTAATGGTTTTAGTTTAAAAAAATTTAATTGAATTTTTTTAGGAAGATATAGATGAAATTATTTATGTAAATAAATTTTAATGGATAAAAACAGTGGATTGCTAAAATTAAATATACTGTAAAGTATTATTATTGGCTTATGTGTGACATCAATCTACATGAGGTAACTGTTTATTCACGGCCTAGATTATGCTGAGGGTAATTTTAATACCGATCTTTATTTGATATCAAAATAATAATAATATCTTAACCACCTAATCATTTAGAGCAATCTTAATCTTAATTCTAATACAGCAATTTTATTTTATTCATTGGGCATGTGTATTATTTAAAATAACAAGCGATTTTATCATGGTAACTTTATCGATCTTGGTGCGTGAAAGTCACGAAAGATAACAATGAACGATGGGTACGCAAAAAAATATGGCTAAAACTTTCTATAAAGACTATTGACAATTCTATAAAGAGTCGTGGGACAAACTTATTATCTTAACTTATATTGTACTTCCATATACGTCGGGAAGAATTTCTCTGGCCGTACTTGTCTCTGTATTTGAAACAACACAATAAAAAAGGAAGAACCAATTGATCGACTTGTGTTTCAATAAAAAACCAGAGAAACCAAGCCAAGCACTCGTCTTTAGAGATAAACCGTATTTTCTTAGAAATTCTCGCGTACGCCAATGTATTATTAATGATCAGCCAGCCACCGGATATACAAGTTTTAAAACCCGTGACTGACAATGTGTACAACAATGTTTTTAAAATACACAATAAAAAAAATAGAGTAAGAGATCATTTTTTTTTTCTGATTAATTTATTACTTACTGATAACAGAAGGTGATCGTGGTCCTCCTGATGAATATAATCTTAAGTCATCTTGAAAGTCATCTTCACACCTGCGCATTTCTATCAAACATTTTGAAGCTAGATGCCTAAAAACGCTCACAACACCCACGTCTTCCTTGACGGATGTACGTAGGAGTTTACAACCCAAGGCTCGGCCTAGTCTCTCAGCTTCATTTCTTCAACAACAATCGCCATAATTTTTTCCAATTGAATTGAAAAATTGAAAAAAAAAAAAAAAAAAGGTTTTTATATTATTACTTACGGATCTATTTGACACTGGTCGACAAGATCAATCTTGTTTTGCACCAAGACTGTTGGGATTTCTCCACACTCATTCTCTACCTAAAGTAGAAAATAGATATATTAAATAAGGTTTTTATTTAACTTAAGAAATAATAAACTTTCCTTGAGTTTCCAAGATGGTATGGCGTCAAAGGAATCTCGGTCTGTTGATGAATACGCCAAAACACACGCATGAGCACCGCGATAATAAGCCGCTGTAATTGCATCAAATTCTTCTTGTCCAGCAGTATCCCACAACATTAGTCTTACGTCTTCTCCATCGACTCTGTTATTAACAAAATAGATTTTATTCTATATTATTAGGAGAATAAGAAAATTTTGATATTGATTTCAATTAGTGCATTTTAAAGGTTTCATATCATTTTCACCGATCGTCAATTTATTATGATAAGCATTTAGACTGCATTTGAAAATGCTCTATCTCTAGATACATAAATGAGAAATGACCTTGTATCTTGTGAACTATTGACATTTTTAGAGATATAAGCTCATTCCGATGTTACACTCATCAAGACCTTTCATTTGAGTACCCACATCAATTTTTCATATATTTATATAT